>OZ023218.1:49032986-49197986 GCA_963995525.1 Escarpia spicata
AAAAATCAGTGTTTTCTGACACTGAACAAATCTTGAAGAATCAAGAATGTGTTTACAACTATGTGCATTTATAAATGAAAGTATTCATCTTAGACCGAGATGAACTTTTTCTGAGCATTAAATTCACCCTTACAAACAGGAGGAATTAGTTGGAAAAAAATGAAGATCTTCAGTGAACTAGTTGATCCTAAGTCCATTTATGCACTCATGGATTTTAGGAAGATATATTATTCTAATATAATTATATGTCCACTGTGTGGAGGGATATTTTTTTCATACCCTGTAAAATACTTTTTTTAAAGTATCTTCCTCCAAACAAGTGAACATCATTAAAAAAACGTAATTCTTCACTCACATGAAACCATTATTTTTAAGTCAACGTAGGATTGTAAAACCAGTTGCAGAGAGTAATTTGTTTTTCATTTATATATTTTACTACATTTTAGGAACTGCTTACCCCTATCCTATTCCTAACCTGTAAAGCCACAAGGAGTAGGCAGTGACCTAGGGCTGGCTAGCTGTTGATGTGGGAGACTAGTGGGGTAACAAGCAATATAGGGTACCCCTCATCAATCTGATTATGGTCATTATTAGTATGAGGTCTGTTTATAGCTCTGTAGACTTTGGTGTATCAGTAGCCGGATTACATATAGTATGTACTTATAAATACTTAGTGGAGTCTCTCGGAGGGGTGACAAGGGGGGCCAAAGGGAAGGGGGGTAAACTTGTCAGTCACCCACTAGTTTTCTCTGCAGGAATATAGTAGAACTTTCATGGGCCCACATGAAGGTGTTCTAGACTAGGGGTAGGGTTAGGATAAGTGCAAGAACAACTTATAATTATGTACCTGTAAAGATTACAAGGTAATTACATAAAACAGAACTGCCACAGGGGGGTCATGGCCAACCCTCCTAAAAAATCGCTACACACTGTCACTGCTCAAATACTACTGTAATTCAACGCCGCCCCTACCTGTGTTGTGTCCCAAAATATGCCTCACGATGGTGACGAGAACTACGATGATGTGCGTGTATATAATCCCGAGTGGCGACGGCGGTAGTAGAAGCATGTCTGTCGGTGGCAGCTGGCCGCCCGGCCGTCCGGCCGTCAACGGTCGCGGCTAGCGTCGGGGGTGGACCGGGACTGACTTAGCGTCTCGGCTCGACGACTCCGCGCCGCCGGCCGGTAGCATCGTGCGGCGTCCGCGAATCCGTTGCGATCGAAGAGCGGAGATAATAGCGATAGTATCCGTTTGGCGAGTATCCGAGTTTAGCGACGCACGTGGTTTGATGTTGTTTGCAAACTGGCCGTCGCATAGTGGGATCACTGACTGGCGTCAGCGCGCGTAACTGTTTGGACGACAACAACTCGGCGTGCGCATGCTCAGCAGTGAGGGGCGTGGCCTGTGAGAGCACGCAGCGTTCTACACGGATGTCGTTATCGGGAAGAACCATTCGGTATAATATTATAATCCTGTGGTCGCCCCGTGGACAGCATCAGACGAATTATAATCACGACATAAGAAGGCATATTATTTGTTGGAATGTCGTCTATCTCTTTGGATGCTACCCACATATTATTGTCTATTTTACATTTGAAAGTTGTAATAATATTGTCACAGTTTGATATTTCTGGGATAAGGGCACTTTTGATGGCATCCGCCGGGCTGTTTTTATTTTATCAACATTGATTGCTGGATAACCACGATTGATCAATCGGATCCGAAGCGCACGGAGTTCGTAACAAGTTATTTCAGTTCTGCGTTTGTGTGTCAGTCAGTCAGCGGAAGTAAGCAGAGACATACAATATAATTTATACAATACTTGCCGCCACACTAAGACTAAATAATACAGTTTGTTGAATGTGTACATGTTGAGGCCACATTAACATGGTCTTGTCGACAATCGTGCCAATAATATTATAAACATGCTATTTAAAAAAAATCTAAAGAACAAATTGCGAAAGATATCCATATTGTAACGCCATATCATTTATTTGTCTCACGTTATGCAAATAAATTGTCAGAAAAGTTGGTTTTAGTGACATACTTACAGTATTTAAATAATTCATGTCCAGTATATAACCAATGTCAATGAAAAATATATGTTGACGCACGTGACGTAATTGCCTAGGGAAGTCACGCTCATTTCTCGTTAATCACATACAGAGATCAGCAGCTAGATCTCGCGAGATTCAAAGCGAAGGATTTTGGTGTGTCGAAAACCAACCTGTAACCTCAAATATTCGCTTTGTTCCAGGTTACCCTAACCTAGACTCCGACTCAGGCTCAGAAGCAGTTCAAGTTGGGTCCAAGCGCCTGGATTTCCAGGCACTTATACACTGGCGGTATACAATGTATGTATAAAAGCAACGTCAATGTATCTTGTACGGCGTTCCAGGAATTTCGACTGTCGCTGTGTATAGACACGTTGCAGAATGTTACCTATGGTACGGCACTGTATGAGCCGTACAATATTATATAATTCAGCATATATGTTGGTTCCACCATAAAATGGTAGTTTGGCGTACTGCGAATTTTGAAATCCGTTCTCGCGAGCTTTTGTATAGTAAATGTCACCCTAATAATGCAGACATGGCGGTGTTTTGTGAATATACACTAGTATTGTATGCGGGTGTTTACATAAAAAGTCCAAGAAATACGTTACGCATTATGTGAGGTGGATTGGTCGTCGCTATGTATCGCGGGGAAATAAATGGCTACATTGGCACCATAGCTAGTGAAACACCTGTTAATTCAACTTGACGTTAATATCAATTTTGGATCCTAAAATGTGCAAATCAAACGGCACATATTGGTGGGAAGGGATGAACCAATACAAACCGCATTGAACGGTTTTTGGACTTTGTTAGCTTATTGTCATTGTGCCCTAAACAACACGATAATGCGGTGCATGTGCTTAGTAAGCAACTAAGGCAGAATTGGGGCGAAACTTAGTACAGAAGGGGAATGGGTTCCCCTCTAGTATGTACGTTGCATGCAAGATAAGCATGTCATGGTTCCGGCCCTTCCCTGGTGCCCTTTCCACTCCTGGTGATTTTCTGTTTTTCTTTAAATTTCACAGGGGCCCTAAACAAATGGTATTATATCACCTCCGTTTTTCTCTGTATTTTTCCTGTCAGTTTTCACCGTCTCCACATTTCCTCTATATAAACCTGATCCTGTCCCATTTCACCTTCCTGCTAACATCCACTAACTGTTCGCTTTTTAAATACCTTCTTCTTTCCCGATGATCCCTGCGGAGTGAGGGGGTCACGTCACTCGGTTTGTTCCGTCCTCTTGGTAATAGACCTAGGCCTACACAATATTATAACCTAGATCTTCTGGAATTGTCTCCCTATCTCGACTGTTCATACCTGCCCTTTGTATACATTTCTTGATACCGTCTCTCCATTGTCACTTTGATCTTCTCCTCTTTCTGTTTTCACTCCTCTGATTTTCATTAATTGTTTCTGGTTATGGCTCTTTATGACTGAGCATAATTATGAATCCATTTCTTTGTGCTCGTGTCTCGACGCATTCTAGTCGTGCTGTCTCTTTCCTATGGTGTAGATGACTGGAACATCTGATACTTCGGCATCCTTCAAAGACACCCGGTTGTGCAGCGATCCGTAACACAGCCCATCACACTGTGAAGACGGGAAGGGCTAGCGGCTACGACGAGTAGATTGACGTTCACCGCAAGCCACCCGACAGGTCAAGCTGTGAGGAAACGTCAGCGGGTGCAGGCGGAACAATAGGACGAGCACGACATCGCCTTCCGTTAATCAGACAGTAGCAACAGAGTTATGTTACTGAATGCCGCTTACAGAATCTTGTCGAATACAAATAAAGTACTCCACAGCTTTATACACGCAGTGGACAGAGTCGAATACGATGGCACTGTGCGACACAACCGTAATGCACACGTTCACTCACTCACTCACCCACTCATTCAATCACTCACTCGCCCACTCATTCAATCACTCACTCGCTCGTTCGCCCTCTCTCGCGCGCGCACCACACACACATAGGCGTGCGCGCGTGCTCCCTCACACATACACACACGCATGCATACTTGTATTTATTATTCACACCACTCACTCACTCACTAATCCACTCATCAACTCACGCATTCACTCACACACTCTTCTTCATGCCGTAGGAGATAGTATAGGAGATAGTAGTAGGCCTCCTGCGGTCAGAAGTCGGCCATGGATGATGGGCCCTAGTTGGCGTTGTTGCGTCTGGGACAGCGTCGGCTGTGGCTGATGAGACCGATGCGGGAGTGGCAGTCCCTGCCGCAGTGGTCACATATGTAGGTCGTTTCTGGGTGGCTAGAGGGTTGGCGCTCCCTTCGACGAGTTCTCCTGTCTTTAACCAGGCACTGCAGCTGTTCTTCGCCTGCCCTTAGCTGGTTCCGTAGAACACCTCTCCAACTGGTGCGGCCATCTCCTCCCAGGACTGAAGGTTGATCAGTATTTATTGCCTTCATGTCACGCTTACATACATCTTTGTAGCGCAGCTGGGGCCGTCCAACAGTCCTCCTGCCGGAAGAAAGTTCGCTGTAGAGAATGTCTTTGGGGATGAGGCCATCTTGCATCCTTCGTTCATGACCAAGCCAGCGTAACCTGCGTTATCTGAGCAGCATGTACATGGCGAGGAGGCCAGCACGAGAAAGGACCTCGGTGTTGGTCACCTGGTCTCTCTATCGCTGATAGTAGACCCCAGTTAAGTGAACTGGTGAACAGCTTCCAATTCGTAGTTGTCAATGGTGATGGTTGGAGGTGCCTCCACGTCCTGGCCCAATACGTTTTTTAAAAACTTGTGGTAAGCCCGAAGTCTTTGCAAGCGTGGGTGAAGCGATCCGATAGGTTCTGGAGCTGCTTCTGGGTGTATGCGACAACTGGAGCTTCGTCCGCAAACAGCATCTCTCTAATGAGTACGTCTGGCAGTTTAGTTTTGGCTCTGGTGCGTGCTTGGTTGACTAGCCGACCATCCGATCTGGTGCGAAGGTATGTGCCTTCTGTGGACGACCCGATACATGTCTCAGAAGCAAGGTAAAGAAAATGCCAAAGAGGGTCGGGGTCAGGACGCAGCCTTGCTTAACGCCGCTGCGGATGTCAAAGGAGTCAGATGAGTTGCCATCATACTGAACTGTACCTTGCATGTTCTTATGAAACTATTCGATCATGCTTTGTAGTTTTGGAGGGCAGCCTATTTTTGAGAGGATCTGGAAAGGTCTACCTCTGCTGACCAGATCAAATGCTTTGGAGAGTTCAACGAAGGCAGCGTCGAGGGGTTTGTTCTGCTCTCTGTTCTTCTCTTGAAGATAGCGAAGGGAGAAGATCATGTCTATCGTTACGGTAGATCTCTCGGCGCGGAATCCACACTGCGACTCCGAGTAGACGTGTTGTGCCAGTCTTTGCAGCCGGACCATGATGACGCATGCAAACACTTTGTCAACAACAATTAGAAGAGAGATGTCCCTGTAGTTGTTACAGTCACTTCTGTCACCTTTGTTTTTGTAGAGGGTTACAATCTCTCTCGTGTCTTGTGGAACAGCTCCCCCCTCCAAAACCGGCAAAGAACTTCATGCAGGGGTGCAGTAGCACACTTTTGCAGCACTTGATCAGGTCCGGGGAATCCCATCATTGCCTGGTGCCTTGCCGGAGGCCAGGCTGTCAACAGCCTTACTTTATTCTTCTAATGTTGGCTCTGCGTCGAGCTCTTCCATGGTCGGTAGAAAATCGATGGCGTCAACAGCTGAGGGGATGACAGTGTTCTCTGTGGAGTAGAGCTCCGATTAGTGCTCCACCCATCTCTCTATCTGTCTGCCCTTGTCAGTGATTACTTCCCCGTTGGTGGATTTGGGGGGGCATCTTGCTCTGAGGGGGCCAAGGACTGTTTTGATGCCGTCATACATCTCTCTGGTGTTACCTGTCTGAGCTGTAGTCTGAATGTCTTTGCTGAGTTGTAACCAGTACTCGTTGGCGAAGCGCCTGACAGTCTGCTGGACTTTGCTTCTGGCGGCCCTGAGGATCTGGAGGGTCTCCTCATTTGGTGAGCGCTTGTATTTTACCAGGGTGACACGCTTGGCATCAATGACGGGAGTCATCTCATGTGACCTGGCTTCGAACCAGTCTTTCGTGTTCGAGATCTTCCTCCCAACGGTAGCGAAAGGGGTGTTGTGAATAGTGTTCCGCAGATGTTCCCATTTCTCTATGGCAGAGTCCCCGGAGTGTGAGGCTCAACTAGCTCAAACTGTGACATATTTCTGACATTGATGTGCGGTTCCCCTCCTTGCTTTGAGCGATGAAGTTTCTTTGTTTGCAATCTGATCTTGCAGCATACCAGGGAGTTATTAGAATCGCAGTCTGTACTATGAAACGAGCATGTGAGGAGCACGAACTTAATGGATGAGCATCTGACAAGAATCATATCCAACTGATGCTAATGTTTTGAACGAGGGTGTCTCCACGAGACCCTGTGCTGAGGCTTGGTCTCGAAGTAGGAGTTGGTTACGCAAAGGTCATGATATGCGCAGAACTCAATGAGCCGTTGTCCATTTTCGTTGATCTTTCCAGGGCCATGAGTCATGGTCAGCGCCAACTCTGGCGTTGAAGTCTCCTAGTAGAATAAGTTGTTCTTGTCCGGGGATGTTTCTAATGATTGCTGCTAGGTTTTCATAGAACTCGTCTTTAGCCTCAGGTGCGCAGCACAGTGTGGGAGCGTACACGCTGACCAGGATGACAGGGCCTTCAGTGGTATAGAGACGAATAGTTAGCAACCGCTCTGACCCGTTGTCGCCTGATTCTACCACCTTCACCAAAGAATTCTTGACTGCAAAGCTCACACCATGCTTTCTGGGCTCACCAGGAACCTTCCCCTGCCATAAGGTGTAGTCTTTCTCCCTCAGCTTACCAGAGCCAGCCAGGCGTGTTTCCTGAAGGGTGGCTATGTCCACATGAAGTCTCCTTAGTTCATCGTTTATCACAGCCGTCTTCCTGACATCATCAATGTTTTGAACATTTTCGGATAGGCCCGTCAGCATAGTCCGAACATTCCAACATCCCAGTTTTAGAGTTGGTCTCTTTGCATTGTTTGTTTTTTGTTGCCTGGTACTGTGTTTTTAGTCAGCTTTTCGGGTTTTTCCTGATCCCCATGTACCCAATGGGGAAGGCGGACTGTGGTGGTACAGCACCTTATTGACTGGGGTTGCCCAGCTTAAGGCGGGCGGTAGCTGTCCAGTGAATTCCGAAGACATCTCCCACCGTCGGAAGCAAACCCTGGCGCCACCCTTCACGCTAATCTAGTGGAGTGACTTATAACCGCTGAAAGCTGCTTCCCGTGTTGTGTCAACGATGTGAGGCGAAGATGGAGTGACCTATCCAAGGCGCAAGATAATATGAAGAACGAGCTGTTGCCCATGCAGCGGGTTCCTCCTCTCCACGCAGCTGATGGATCAAAAGGACCGACAAGAACCGATACAGTTTAGCACCAGCGGCGTCGCAGGAGTTGCCAGAAGAACGTTAAAGTCAACGTCGAACTGCCTTTGGGACTCCGATTCCAGATTATTCCCTAGGGTTTATTCCCGAAGCCTTTCCTGTAGGTGGGTATAGCCGAAAGACAGGGTTTTCCTTGTCCTAGATGAATTGTCCTCCCGGACTGACGAGCCCCATCTACCCGGGTTTGAAGTTAGACTTTTCCATTCTACTATGATACGTTGGCACACGGAACGCTATTCTGTATTCATTCACGTGCAACTTCAAATTCTATGCCGGATTTAGGGCAAACATGTCCTTGGATGGTAGCAGCTATGAAGGAGAGAACAAAAGAAAAAGTAATGGTGAACCTGGGATATCGGATGAATTTCAAGTTTGAGGAAGGGAAATGCATTTAATCCGTAACTGTTCGTCATTGTGATGGCGTACGTTAACAAGCAGGAAGATCAGTACGAAACCGGTTGCTAAGAAGATGATGTATGCAAACGTCATGACCACAGTAGCGGAATACACGCTTTGGTTACAAGAAGCGCTGGAAGAATTGCAGTTGTTCGAGAAATATGGATGAGTATGAAGAAACTGAAGTTGTATGGATTTGGACATGGACATCATGTTGGAGGGAAGGAAATCGAGCAAGGTGGTGATTGCATGTGTGTACTTTGGGAGAATGGTTACTGAGCATACTGAGCACGGACGGTAGGAGGCAGAGATGTAGCAAGCAAGAATTCATGGAGGAATGTAGAAGGAGTCGAAAGAGACAGGTTACAATTAAAACACTTGAATCGGAGTATCAAGCATAGGCCTATTGGCACACACTGGAGAGTTGCAATGACAGATCAAACAACTGCATCCGGAGAATTCTAGGATAAACCAGGAGGATGAATAACGCCAGGGAAGAGGTGGAGCTATGCTTAACGTGAAGAACAGTAAGAAGCCACATAAGTAGTCGGGTAAAAATTGAGATATTGTTGAACGTACACTCACGCATATAAATGTACATACAAACACACGTATGCGCGCTCGCACTCACACATGTCCACACTGTTGCCGTCAAATGACATCATTTCCTATAGTTACATGTACAATAGTTAATGCGATATTACATATGGTTCAGATAATGCAAATATGATTGTTTAAAAAAATCACAAAAATAAGTGTTCAGAGACTGTTATGGGATATATACCTAAGGCTAAACATTATTGTTTACAATACAGTCTTATTTTTGTGTGACTTGTGTCAACATGTGTGTGTGTGTGTGTGTGTGTGTGTGTGTGTGTGTGTGTGTGTGTGTGTGTGTGTGTGTGTGTGTGTGTGTGTGTGTGTGTGTGTGTGTGTGTGCGTGTTAGAATGCTTCGTATACAATGGAAAAAACGTGCTTTATTTGATGCCTCAGCAAGAGAGTCCATTTCATTGGCTACCCTGATTCAGAATAACCAATGGTATTCGTTAGGGTCAAAAGCAAATGTCAGGCAAGGCTACAAATTGTGGCGTCTCATTACGGAGGCTGTATAATCGAGGCCAGCCTACGCCGTTGTAAGTTTTATTATGAATCCGCGTGGTGGCACCACTACACACTCACGGGACCGTACGCGAGAGATGCAACAAACGTGACATGTACGCGCATCCAAAGTCTATGACCGCCAGTCGGGAATTTCTTAACAATTGCAACTCGATAAAAATATGCAAAGTAGTGAAGCCGATGTCGAACAGTGCATAGGGTAATGTGAGACATGATGGGACACATTATATTTTTAGTTCATAGTCTATGTCTGCAAGGAATTGCACAGATAGCAATTTAATTTTCACCAGTAACTTAGACTTAGTTTTATTGAAAAACAAAATCTAGACATAGGGCCTAGGCGTCAGAATGAGGGTTAAGTCCCCATTACCAAGAGTGGAGGAGTGAGCCCCCACTATTTAGTGACTTGTAAATGTTTTTGGTGAGAGTCAAACGAGCTGTAACGAAAATGTTCAGACAGCACCGCGAAAAATCTCCAACAGCACTCCGCCCCCTCTTCCACTGTCAAGTCTAATACCAACGAAATGTTGCAGCTCTGGCGCACCCCCCAATATTCACCACGTTCCAACACCAATGGACGTTACTAATTAATACATTTTGAGACCTGTTTGTTATAAAACTGTAATACTACAATCGATGGGCGAAATATCAATGTTACAAAACAGTCACGAGGTGCGTATGCAGAAATTATGTAGGGGGAGGGGGCTATGATGTATGCTTGCATACTTGGAGGGAGTGAGTTGGCTGAATGGGTAGACGGGGGGTGGGGTGGTGTGTGTGCGGATGGAAGGAGACCGGTAGGTAGGGAGCGATGTTTGAAGGTGCGGGTGTGTAAGTTCAGTAAGCCTGTGTGTGTGCATTTGCATATGATCTTATATATATATATATATGTATATATATATTTCTGAAGTAAAAATGCATAATTAACACACGTTAGAGTCACTGAAGAAAGCATGCTGGTTGGATGGAGCTCGACTCAGCGGGCCCCGGAATCGTATAGCCTTTCCTCTGTGGCCTCTTGTCGCACTCCCACCCTCGCAACTGCTGCTCCAGGTGACACGCCGAGGCTGTCCACCGCATCGACCAGTGCAGACGCTCCCTTGTTGTACTGCATTACAGCCAGCGCAGCTGCAATCTCGGCAGTCTTCTTCTCATAGGACTTGCTCTTCGGAGCCCTCCTCCAGACTGTGGAATGGAGACTCTCGTTCGCATTGGAAGTTTGAAGTTGCAAGAAACGGTGGAGGAGGTCTGTGCTAGCCAAGCGTTCAAACCGCTAGAACTAATATACCACAAGGCTCTATTCTTGGTCCCCATTCATTAAACATTAATTGTCATTGAACAGAAACAAATCTAAATGTATCACTTTTCATATGCCAAATGAAATTGTTAATAACTTGTCGCTTAACATCAATGGAACAATAATCGAAAGGGTGAAATTGTATTTTTTTAGGCCTGGCCTTAGATACAAATTTAAATTGTCGACGTGATTTAAATTTTGAATTGTCATGCAATATTGTACGATTTTAACAACGAGTACACTTACGTTAAATAGAATATCAACTACATTGCACTAATATATCACAGAGATATGTTTCTTATTCATACTGAACACATATTTTGACACTTGTATTGATATTATTCCCTGTGCCATCCCGTATATGATTGTCTTCCTTCTAAACTACGACCATTATGAACTCCGAGACTTCTTCATAACCACAGCCATCATGTCGGGTTTCGTTAAAATCATTTAACTCCAGCTATTCGAAAATTGTCGCAAACTCGCATACCGTCAAGATTGGCAATATTTACAAAACACTAACTAACACACCTCCTGTTGTTGTGAGAATGTCACCATGAAAACACCCATGCGTATTTTAATTCCGGAAAGTGAAATTGGCTAAATTACGTTTTTAGGTTGTACACGGAGACAGCAGACAAACGCGGCACTATCTTATCAGGAAATATATTTTGTTGTTGAACTAAGCTGATATGTACAGTAACAAATCTGCACCTTGTAATTTATGTTAACTTACTGTACAAAACTACGAGTAACGGTGTTTCGGAGATGCCAATAAGCTGTATTTGCATTGTCATCTGGTGTACATATCACCCATTACTTGCTAAACCGGGTAAAGCTACGATTCCATACGTACGGATGCGGCAAGCGACAACAAATGGCTGTAGTTGAAATTCAGTGATTCCATGTGTGCGGATGCGGATGAGTTTTGTCGTGTGGATACGGATGAGACAAATTGAATGGCTCCATGTAGCGATTCAAATCGTATCCGTACACGAATCGGACAGGTAACATGCCGGCTCGTAAACTTCCAACAGTTCAAGTAGAAGCATTGGTGGAAGTGCGCCATCACCCTATTTTATATTTTTATGCTGACTGTACACGCCGACTACACGGAAGCGGAGAGAGAAAACGCACTGCGTTCCGCACGCATGGAATCACGCAAAACGCACCCGTACATATGGAATCCTAGCTAAAGTCCCGTTTCTTGCCAACACAGCAAGATGTACATATCGTCATAACAGCAAACCGCGTTCCGCCAATCACCTTGCGGCTATTCATACCGACGTCGCATCACCAAACATACCATGGTCAAACGTGCATCACAAAAATAAAACTTTTGCAATTTTAGTCTAACAATGTTGTTCAGACATCTAGGTAGATTTATGATCTTGTGATAATTCTTTGGCCAAGTGTGCATAGCATCATCGTTGGATGGTCACCGATGGCATCTGTCTCCTCCTACTTGACGGGAGCCGGCCGCTGACGTCGCCGTTGCTTCTGTTGCATCTCGATACCCTGCATCTTGCCGTAGACGTCGGTCATGATCTCCCCGGTCTCGTCCTCGTTGATCTCCTGCCTATAATCCCGCATCAGGTCATGCTTCAGCCACGGCTTGGCCACCTCGGCGGCGCGCTTGTAGAACCGCTCCGGCAGGCCAAGGCCCTCGACGCCATTCAGTTCCCGCCTCTCCCAGCGCTCGTGCCACGGCCGCGGGCCCAGCTTCACCTGCAGCGAGACACGTTCACTGGTATAACTATAATAAAGGTAAGTTCTTATATAACGCAGTATCCAGTCCTCAGGACTGCTCAAAGCACTTTACTCCCTGGCAGACCTGTTCAATCAAACACCATCTCAACTTCTCTGGGAAGCATTTAGCCACGCTGCAATTAATGCGCGAAGACTATTCGTACACAAATATCTACCATTGTCTAAAATATGGTACTCATTCATACAGCTAAGTGAACTGATGTAATGTAGAGTAAACGAACATGTCCAAGGTTCGACACTGCCGCACAGGATTCGACCCTAGGTTCTTAGTCGAGAGTCCAAAGCTATTACCGCTGTGCTACTGCGCTCCACGAGCTGGTGAGTGTGTGTGTGCGTAAGTATGTTGAGTACATGTGTGTGCACGTGTGTGTGCGTGTACATGTGCGTGTGTGAGTAGCGCGCGCGCGTGCTTGTATGTTACACTTTTCATCCTCAATGTTTTGCATCTCGCACGCCAAACTTACAGGGGTTCATCTACAACCCCTCAGATGAAAAGTGGAACTTACTATCTCTTCTAAATTACCCGTTGGTCAAAGTTTTATACTGGTTTTAGGGATTGTACAACATGTTAGATGGATGTTAAAAAATTGTTTGCAACGTTCCGTGTGTTTTCTGCAATTGTTTGGAACTGCGGAAACCATCAGTTGGGGACGTCTTATGTAACTTACGTTGTGGAAAAACTGCTCAAATATTAGGTACAAATACTTTTGGAAACAGTTTTCTACGTCTGTGTGCATAGCTATCTAGGGATGTTTTGCTACTTCAAAGAAATCACACACAAAATGTGTGTCAACATTAAAAAACATACATTTGAAGATATTGATTAGATGGGTGGTTTCAAATATTTTTTTCTGGCTACACTTGTGATAGTGTTTCCACAGAACGACCACAGTATCGCAAATTCGAAAAAATGAAAAATTATTCAACATAATAATTTTCACAACTAAATTTTTCTTTCCTGATCAGCAGTGGCATGCTGTTTAGGTTAAAATATTTATTTATTTTGTATAGATAAACTACCTAGAGGAAGATCTACAATTCTACTGAAAATACAACATTCAAAATATCCACCGTTAACGAGCTTGACCCACCTTTACTGTGTTAATGGGAACGGCCACACCAGGAGGCAGCACCACTGGCTCCATGTCGAAAGGCACAGTGCTGTACTCTTGTGGTGCGTCTCGAAGGTAAAAGAGTTCGTCGTCCAGCCTCTTCTCAAGCTTTAACACTTCCAGTTTGATGATGGTCGGATTGTATAAGTCGTATCGCACTTCAACCCCTGTACGCAGGCAGAACAAGACAGTCGTTGGGGGCAGTTGTAGAAAGCTAAATTGTATTGCAAGAGTTGAACAACTTGTGATACTTTCTTCCCGCCAGATGGTGTTGCACTCAATTGTTTCATACAAATTAGGGAAAAACTGGCTGAATACTTATCACAGTGAATAGTTTATCTTTGTTAGGATCTGACACAACAGAATGGAATTCTTGTTTCTATTTCTGCAAGCTGTGGTCCAGCTTACAACATACTGTAGATGGAAGTATGTTGACAGGTTTGTGTATTAAAAGACATAAAATGAGCTATAATCATGTTAGAAATACCCCAGTGCAATTATAGGTGAATTTATCAACGTTGTGGATTTATATTCTATAAAATGTTTTCCTGCATGAATGTTTCCACTGACACTGTTTCCCTCCTATTTTACTGAGACAATTAGCCATGTGATGTACATGAAAGACAATTCAGAAGGTGATCATAATGTAAAACATCAATTCTTTAGTAAAGATGCACTTAACAAAAAGTATGTTCCTCATTTATTAACATCAGTTTTTGCACTGTTTTTAATTAATAAAAATAAATATGTTGAACGTATACTGCCTACCAAATTAAATCAAAAAATATAAAATTGTGTCTGTGAAACATTCATATTGTAAACAAAACATTTCATGTTTTCACACACATTCATAACAATCAAATCGATGAACTTCTTGTAAAAATCACTACCCTGGCTGTTTCCTGTTACACGAACAAACAATGTTGCTTTAAAGGGAGTCAGTCAGTTCCTCTGCCCGGAATTAGCGGGTGTAGTAATTTGTAACAGGAAGTCTGCTGCGTTGACTGTAGGGAAATGGGACAGTATTCAATATCAAAGGGTATTGCATGGCCGTAGTGCCAATAATGGCTGTTTGTAAACTGGACGTTTTCTTTACTATCTGAACATGCCCCAGGGTCGTATATTCCAAATTGTGAACGCTGATTGTTGCTATGGGCTTTCTAAACACAATTTGATGGTCAGTTATCCTCAACATAGTTATTAGTCTTAACAACTTTACATTAATTAATAAGTGAAAAACTAGAAACAGACTCCTTTTTAACACAAGCGAACCTTGCCCATCTATGACGTTGCGAAGTGTGAAGTGCGCCCTGAGTCCGTGACCTTCTCGCTGGATGCAGATACCGACGAAACGATTCTTCTTTCCTGGTGCATGTTTGTCTGACGACTCAACTGCCACGACAGTTCCTGTTGACCAAGACGTTAGTGTTACCCGGGTAGTTAAAGCTCATACATCGATGTATGCAAAGTGAATAAAATTGTGTAATGGAGTTTTGTGTCTTTTTTGGATTCCACAGATAATGAGCTTTAAAATTATATCTCATTTGTTGAAATGTCTTCAGTAGTTATAATTTATTGTTAAAACTGAACAGATTTTATAATGCAATGTTTTGAGAACCCAGGTCATTTTGACTCAAATTGTCTATTGCTTTGTAATATATCGGTTCATAAATGCAGGTATTTTATTAGTTTTTAGACTGTTTGTCGAGGAAAACAAACAGGACAGTGAAAGATGAAATTAAAAGGTATGTATTTCTGCCAAAATCACAAAACTGATGGAGCATGACCTAACTGTTATTTTTGGCTCGTGTGCAGAATAGGACTGTGTCACTTAATACCCAGATTGCTGTGGCAAGTCACATTATACTATCATCATTTGCTCGTCTTGTTTTGAATAATTTTCCAAACAATTTAGCATATCTCTAATGTAATATTGTAATAGTGTACAATATGCAGTATGTTTACAGTATTATTGGTGTGTTAATTAAAGCTGTCTTTTCCTAGTCTTGTTTCAGATCATTTTGCTAATATATTATACTTTCCAATAGACTTAATGCTGTGTACCATAAAATTACGCAGTATGTATAGTTTTGTATACAATGTGGTATGGCATACGGTTTAAATTATACCAATACGGTTTAAATTGTTTTGCTCTAGAGAATATTTTTTAAACCACTTTTAAAAGATTTATAAGAATTTCAATTTATTATGTTGTCTTTAAAAAACCAAGTCATATAATTACTGGAACATGTGGTTACTGACACTTTCATAAGTTATAATATCCAATGGTTAAAATTAATTCTTTCAATGAGTATTTGAACACCCTATTACCGGTACTATTACTATAATAAATGTGCAACTGTTTAAACATTATATGAACACCAAAAACCTAATTCACAATGGTCTCAATGAAGCATGGAGGCACTTCTACATCAAATTTAGCAACACATTGAGGTAAATCAGGTACAGTATATAATAAACATTATAATATTATATCAACAGTTACTGTGCTATCTTAGTGGACATGCTGATATAATCTAAATAAAATGTTTAATTATATATATAATTTATAACTAATTTAATGCAAAAAATTTAAGCTAATTGAACCACGACTTGGCTTTAATTGTTAGATGCTGCCAAAGTATATTTGGTTTTATACTATAGCCAGAACCAGACCACATCTGCAAATTTTGCAGAGTTTTCCTCAGGTCCAGTCAAAATTTATTTAATACATAGTTCGTTGATTTCGCCAAAAATATGAATCGGATGACAAAATTGAACTAAGAGGGAAACTTTAACACAAGTGATGGAGTACTAAGACAGATCACAGATGGCACCACTTGCCTACGTAAAACTCTGGTATCTCGATGACATTCCGTCTACGGATCATATCCTCCCTCTCCAGCTTCTCCCGGATTCGATCCCGCTTCCACCATGTTGGATCCGGAAGGAATTCTGGATACACAAATCTACAACAACCAAGTTAACAGTATCGGTATCCAACCTCAATGTTTTGTGCGTTACAGGCGTGCCATATTTTCACCAAGAATTCCAACATTAGACATATATTTGTTTAATAGGCTAAGCTACAACCAGTACAATAGTTGGCATGAAATGGGTTAATAACATTTGGTCAAACCTACCCAGGTAACTACAAAGGTCGTGAAGTAAGTGTGAAGTAAGTGTGAAGCTGGCCTTATATATGAATCGTCTATTTGAGCAGCCAACAGTGAGCTTACTTATAGTTACTTGGAGCTGCCAAAAATGAACTTACTTATAGTCTCTTGGAGTTTTATTCCATTTTTTTTAGTCTATAAAAAATGTCGGCAGTCTATAAAAGGGCATATGTTATAATTTCACTGCTGGAGTTAATATGAAATGGACACATTTCAATGAAACTGAGAGATACTGTTATATGTATATTAATGTGATAAAGAAAACACTGTCGTCATGCTAAAAATACACTGGTTTTATTAAGAAATATCAAGAGAATCTATGGCTTGTAGTTACACCATACAACACACCATTTACTTTAATAGGAGCAAAACAACGTGTAACATATTGCACATTTAAATGGTCTTTCATCAGTGTGAGTTACAGAATAAGGAATTTGTTAGAACTACAAAACCCAGACTATAATCATTTGAGCCAGCGTAACCTAGGCTGTTGTTATTCCTTCAAGTTTTGTGTTCAAAACCAGAATCTGTACACTTATGTGTGTTCTAACGATGGCACAAGTATATTTAATTAACAACATGTCTTCAAAGCACTTAGCGGACAACCAGACAATGATCAAGAAACGGTTTATGTGAGCGCCTTTCCGCCCGCCTTCCTGTTTAAGTTGGTTGACACGAGGTAGCAGGGGCGCCATGACACTTCGCAACGATAGATGTCTAAATTACTTCTAACCATTGTCTTATATAGTGGCAAGAATGTTTGTTTGTCGAGGAATTGGAAAGTTTTTTTCATTTTATTTTTCTCATTCTGGTTGCTTTATTAACCACCTGATATCATCAAAGGAAAACTTTGAATCGATAATTACACCTACGTCTTTTTGGTTTTCTGTGGTGTCTGGTGAATATTTAACATTATTGGTTGTTATAAAATATTGTTTTCACATATATTATTTTCTCAAATTTCCATGTGTTTATATTTGACTGGGTAGAATTTCAACAACCATTTGTCATTCCATTGTTCTACGGTACATAGATGATGTTGAATATCCTGGTGATTTTTATTTGTTATGGCTCTAAATATCTTGATTTCATCAGGAAATAGAAACGTAGTAGATTTTGTTAAGTCTGGCAGGTCGTTTATGTATAATACAAACAATAAAGGTCTAAGTACGGATCCCTGTGGTATCCCTGAGGTTACCTTATGCCAATTAGATTCTTTGCCATTTACTGCTACCTTTTGTTATCTGTTTGTTATGAATGCCTTTATCCAATTAATTCGTTCGTAATGTTGACACTTTTTAGTTTACTTATTAGTTTTTTGTGTGACACAGTGTCAAAGGCCTTCTGGAAATCCATATATAAATGTAACATTTCTTAGCTGTCAACAGTGAACTTACTTATAGTCTCTTGGAGCTGTCAACAGTGAACTTACTTACAGCCTCTTAGAGCTGTCAACAGTGAACTTACTTATAGTCTCTTAGAGCTGTCAACAGTGAACTCACTTATAGTCTCTTAGAGCTGTCAACAGTGAACTACTTATAGTCTCTTGGAGCTGTCAACAGTGGACTTACTTATAGTCTCTTGGAGCTGCCAACAGTGAACCTACTTAGTCTCTTGGAGCTGTCAACAGTGAACTTACTTATAGTCTCTTGGAACTGTCAACAATGAACTTACTTATAGTCTCTTGGAGCTGTCAACACTGTCGCATCTTTCTCCTCAGCTTCTTCTCTCGTATGCGATGCCAGTTTTGACTTTCGGTGCCGTTCGACGACCTTTGTAGCAAGTGTGTTTGAGAATCGGCATGGCACCACCAAAGCTGAATAAATAAAGAGAAGTTTGTTTTCGGTCACTAACTATGTCACAAAACATCTAGGTTAAAGAGTTAATTGTTTTTTTACCAAAAACATGCCGTTTCCAGGTTTTTGCCAGCCTACGTAAACCAGATCAACATATTGTCATTGCCCATTTATCAGGATCTGAGTTTTTGATTGCTTTACAAAATAATGTTTGCATTATTAATGCTGTGAATATAAGCTGTTCAAACATGATGTATTTTAAAGCAAACAGTTACTACCACAATAACATACATAGATACTGATGTAAGCAACACATCATTTACACACCAAAAACAACTCGTTTAGAACAAAATAAAAATCTGGATTGAAAATTGAACAGGTATCAGCGTAAAATTAGAATATGCAACATTATCTTCTAGATTAAAATCATTTAGATATTAACTTGTTGCAAAAACAAACATTAATCAGGCTTCAGGTACAAAAAACAGGTAATTTCTTTGCAAATCCATATGACCTTCGATAGTATTTAAATTCAAGGAAAGGCAAGGCAACAATTTTATTACAACCCACAGCCATTTGTTATGTTGTCTTCAGTAAATTTTGCGTGAAGTCTGCGCATTCCTGACCCACACATTAAACTATGCACAAAATGATAATGTAATGTGAGAAGCGATGATGTGTAAGAGTAACTAAATCCTTAACAAAAACGGTATACCAGTATGTAAATAGCATTTTAAATCCGTGTGGGTGGACTGACTTTCAATGCTTAGTATTAGAGATTTACAAAATAAAGTTTTACTAAATGAATGAAATATGTGCGTATATGGGGACATCGTGTCAACTTAAAACCAAAATTTTGTTTTACTTACTAAAAGTTGACTTATATGGTAGTTATGTGAATTATTTTACATCATATGATATACAGACAGCCAGGACTGAGGAAAAAATAATTCAATTTAACTTTCAGTGAAAATTTATGTAATCAAGTTCGAGTTATGTGGAGTGCAGTGTATATGATACTTAATATACACTGACTCGGTGGTCACTGACCAGACTTATGCTGTGTTCCAATGGGCTTGTTTATATCGCAAACACGACTTGGCAAACTGGAAAGTTCACGGGCTCCTCGAGTTTACCACTTGTAAATTTATGCAACTGGGTCAAGTAGGGGCTACGAAGTCGTATACACGAGGTAATTGGAACGCAGCAATAGTCTAAAGTGGAGGTGCACAATTTTGCAAAATAACTATATATAATGTCTATGATACAAAGGATGGGTTTTGGTGCGTTATCTTTAATCGTTAGACTGCTATGCCTGGGCTATGGCCTATGCCATGCCCATGCCCATGGACATGGTCAATGCAAATAATTCGTTGCAATTCAGTTATTCACCAGGCGTGCTGTTTTGTAAAATAACTATATATACTGTCGGACCATAATATCTATGATACGAATGAGGTGATTGATGCGTCATTGTTAAACTGCTAATGCTATGGTCAATGTAAATAATTTGTTGCAAATCATTAGACGTGCTGTGTTATGTTGCTACATTATCGCTCAGATATGACATGTTTGACAGCGGGGACCACTGAAACGTATTGGTTTTTGTTATCATAAAGAAACGATTTACACAATATTTGAAGCCCTAAGGAAAACAGAAAAATAATATTATGGGTAGGTATCACAAAAGCTGATGTGCTTTCCGTTTTACCTCTACTTTGCATGAATTTTAATGCTGGAACAACCTTCGAACACACATTGACCGCCATCTTGACCCGGCGATAGGGTGGTCTCCGCGAGACGTTACATTTTAAGCCATGAAAAAGTATAATAAGCGCTTCGATAGATTAATGTTTATTTCCACAGTGGAACATATTGTAATGTATTTATAAGTAATTAAAACAATACGTAATTTACATTTCTTATGAAAAAGGAGACAGTTGTCAATTGACGTAATGAAACAGGTATCCAGTGATTCCCTGCAGAGGCATAACAAATAATATTAAAAACACATTTATTTCAGACATCAAGGTACATACATCACTGTACAATACACCCATAGTAAAGTAATTAAAACATGTCTATAATTATAAAATGAATACCCAATAATGAGTTAAGCATAACTACAAAATATGATGTAATGCACCTATCCAGGTTCTATGTTATGCAGAAGTGGTATATACAACACTGTTACGAGAGCACAGTATAATTAAGTTGGTGGAAATGGATAACCTGCTCATTAAACGGTAAATGCATTTTCTTATACGAGTGTTACAACTGTTAACAACCGCAGTGTCAAACATAATACTTGCACTACATCTCATAGGCAGGTTATGTAAGATCCTGTATGCATTATTGTAAGATACGATGAACCACTGAAATGTCCTCTTTCAATATTTTACCCATAATGAGCACAAATACACATTACTACAGTAGCAGAGAATAACTTATTTTTTAACTTGCTTACAACAAATATAACATTTTCTAAGCAAAACATGGTATATGTAGGCGTTTTACAATATTGAGTTATTGACATCGTTTAAAAGAGCAGATTCTCAGCTTTCATATGATGTATCATACAAGAAGATATCTCAAAATATCTCAATTATAACTGAAGTTACGGCTCGCCAAACATGTGTGGGGTTGAAGTCTTCAAACCTGTAGCAACATGCAGTCAATGTCGGCCACCATACTTCATGTTTGCATTTATCCCAAAGCAATAGGGCATACGACACGTGATGTCAATGTCAAGTTTATGCTGAATAAAGATGGTCCAGCGTCTGTCAAAAACGACTCACGAATTCTATATGGCGGCAGCGGGTTTTTAAACGCCCACAGTCGACGCTAATACGACAAAGTAAACATGAGCATACCAGGGGAGAATCCTATAGTTCAGCCAGCGCAGAATATTGCGCCCACTGGCATCCAGCTTGACATTCCACTGCCGGGAAAGTTCGATGGCGCAAATAGCCCTCAGCAGGCAGAACGTTGGCCTAAGTGGCTAAAGCGGTTCGAACGCTATAGAGTAGCATCGGGGCTGAAAAGTAAGCCGAATGCAGATCAAGTCAGCGTCATACTCTACAGTATGGGGGATTGTGCAGGCGATATACTGTCTACGCTGACGGTAAACGAAGAAACCGATACGTGTGAAGATGGCGCTGAACGAATACTTCAAGGTAAGACGAAATGTAATTTGTGAGCGAGCGAGGTTCAATAAAAGAACTCAGTCACCGAGTGAATCGATTGACACCTTCATACTAGACTTGTACAAGCTGTCAGAATTCTGCGACTACGGCAATCTGCGAGAGGATCTAATCAAGGATTGAATCGTCGTAGGCGTGTTCAGTGATGCTTTATCTGATACGCTAAAAGGGAAGTCCAATCTGTCGCTGAAAAAGCGATAGAAATTAGCAGACAAGCAGAGGCAAGACAAACAAATAGAACATTTGTTAGAGAGAACACTGTCGCTAGCAAAACTGTTGATTTTATCAAACCGGCTCACTCAATAAACCATCTCAATGCCGGTACAAAGCACAAACCTAAGAACTACAATAACGCAAAAACAAATTCTGCTACAACAGGCACACGCAACACATGCAAATGGTGTGGCCGCAGTCGACACGATCGGCAACAAAGCCCTGCAAGAGAAGCCATTTTTGCAATTGCCAAAAGAAAGGACACTTCCACTCTGTCTGTCGGGGTGTCAAACAACCGTCAAACCGGGTCAACGAAGTGCAACAGCTCGAGTGTATCGACTTGCCGTACCTTGGTTATGTTGGGGCACTAGACGACACAGAACACTGGTCAGCTGAGGTGGAGGTCAATGGTCACGCTACACAGTTAAAATTAGACACGGGTGCAGCTGTCCCTGTGGTCAGCGATCAAGAGGCGTGGCTTAATTTAATACAGAAAAGCTGCTACCGACAAAGCAAGCACTACGTGGTCCGGGTGGCACACTACCAGTAATGGGAGTGATCAACACAAAGTGCGCTACCGTAACAAATCACTCGACGAACTGGTGTACGTCATTAGAAACCAAGAGTATTCTCTATTCAGTCGGCGAGCGTGTGTCGGTCTTGACTTGGTCGCACGTGTCGACAACGTCCAAGACACAACGAGTCAGAAACCAAACTACCGTGCCGAGTACAGCTCTCTCTTCAAAGGCATCAGTAAACTGAGAATCAAACATCACACCACGTTTTGCGCAAACGCCATACCAGTCTGTTTGTACACTGCAAGGAAAATGGCCCATCCTCTACTTCTACAAATAAAATCTGAGATTGAGTCGATGGTGCGACAGGAGATCATATCGGCGGTGACCGTGCCGACAAGATGATGCTCCGGCGTGGTTCCTGTCCAGAAGGCAAACGGCTCCGTGCGGATCTGCGTAGATCTGACGCAACTGAACAAGTCAGTACAGCGAGAGATACACCCGATGTCATCAATGGACGAAAGCCTTGCAAAGTTGGACAGCAGCAAAGTCTTCTCGAAGCTTGACGCCAACAGCGCCTTCTGGCAGCTTCCGCTTGACGACGAGTCGCGGCTGATGACGACTTTCATCACACCACATGGTCGCTACTGCTTCAACCGGCTACCATTCGGGATCAGCTCCGCTCCGGAGATTCAATGAACAATGTCGATAATTCTGGAAGGACTCGAGGGGATCATCTGTCACATGGGCGACATTCTCATTCACGCCACAGATCAAACAGAACATAACAAACGTGTGAGAGCCGTTCTGGGTCGCCTTCAGGAGGCTGCATGGACTCACACTGAACGCAAACAAGTGCGAGTTCTCCAGAAGCTCTATAACGTTCCTTGGTCACATTGTCGATGGCTTCGGCATTTAGGCAGACCCGCGGAAAATAACAGCAGTCACAAACTTTCCGACTCCAAAGACGGTCAAAGAACTGCAACGTTTCATGGGCATGGTAAATCAGATGGGAAAGTTCACCCCAGGGCTGGCTGAGCGCAATGATCCGCTACGCCAACTATTGCGCAGCGACAATGTCTGGTTGTGGGGTGACGTACATGAGAAGTCATTCCAGCGAGTGAAAGACGCCCTGGTCGCGCCCGAGACACTCGCCCACTGCGACCCAAAACGTCCCCAATCATTGCAGCAGACGCCTAGTTGGCAGGCATTGGAGCGGTCCTGCTACAAGTGCAAGATGACACCAAGCGTCGTCCAGTTTGCTATGCGTTGCGATCGCTGAGTGACACTGAGAAGCGCTACCCGGTAATCGAGAAGGAGGCCTTGGCAGCGACTTGGGCATGTGAAAAGTTCAGCGAGTACGTCTTTGGGTTACGGCTCACACTCGAGACTGATCATCGTCCGTTAGTGCCTTTGTTGAACGCCACGGAACTATGTAAAATGCCGCCAAGGATACAAAGGCATCGCGTACGGCTGATGCGATTCACACCGTACATCCGGTACGTGCCGGGAAAGCATCAAACAACAGCCGATGCACTCTCGCGTGCGCCGGTAGAAGCGCCCGCATCAGAGGAGAAACTGTTTGTTGCAGAATTCGAAGCGTTTGCACAACAGACAATGAACATTCTCCCGGCAACGAATAAACGCCTACGGAAAATAGTCGACGGGCAGGAAGTAGACGAGGAATGCAGTAAAATCCGAGAATACTGTCTTCATGTGTGGCCTGCATATATATGCCAAACCAGCCGCTACTACGCCAAAACTGGGAGAGCAGGAGCCATCTGGCGATCGTTGATGACATTCTCATATATGATGAACGCATTGTCATTCCTCGAGCATTGAGACTGGACGTCCTTGACTGTCTCCATCAAGGGCATCAGGGCATAACGAAATGTCGGGCCAGAGCGCGTGCATCAGTGTGGTGGCCGGGTCTGTCGACGATGATCGAGGCAATGGTCTCAAAGTGCGTAACGTGTGCAAACGATCGACCGGTGCCAACTGAACCATTGATGACTTCGTCATTCCCATCTCTCCATTGGGAGAGGCTTGCTATGGACTTGTTCGAACTCCGTGAGAAAGTGAGTCTCATCGTGATCGACTACTGCTCGCGGTGGATCGAGACCAAACGTCTCGACGACATGTCGTCGGAGAGCGTAGTGCTCGTGCTGAAGGAGATATTCGCAACACATGGTATTCCCGACATCATCATTTCGGACAATGGCCCTCAATTCAGTGCAGCGACGTTTCGTCAGTTCGCAGTGCATTATGGGTTTGTGCATGTGACGAGCTCTACGCGATACGCTTAGTCGAATAGAGAGGCAGAACGGGCAGTGCGCACTATGAAGGGGCTTCTGAAGAGGAACTTATTAATTATGCTTATTAGAACAAATTATCTTCTCGCTGGTATACTGGGCTGGAAGTAATGCTGCATTCCAACCATCCCGTGTATACCGTAAGTACCACCTCAATATGTATTTTTGACCTAAAATTCTATCAGAATCTGTATCAATCTGTATCATATATACATATATGTCGCGCATACCATAACAACATGTGAATACAAGTACGTGATTTTATTACTCATACATTATACCCAACATCTGTCACAAACTACACTCATTACTGTGACTCAGCATGCGTTGCAGATTTAGCCAGTCTCATCTCCGCTGACACAGCCAACTGGGGGCAGGCGCTGTCGATGTTTTCATTTCACACTGAAGGTACGCAGAATGGTGTTTGCATTCAAGCTCTGGCGTGCGTCTGTGTGTATTTTCCGCAAGATGGGAAAACAACCCAACACCGGGTCGCCGAACGGAAACTTTGCGACGATTTTGCATTTAACCGCACAGTACGGATTGCGTGCACATCGTTGATGAATGTCGCCTGGACGGCTGGAATGACAACTTCATCCTCGAAGAAGGAGCGCACCTTCAAACTTACCGCGATGGTCGAGTCATCGTGCTAGATGGGGCGATCGTTGATGGTGCATAGGTCAACAACGTTGCGGATGTGGCGATTAGCTGTTTCCCGCCGTTGAACCACCTACCACATTTTTCAGAACTGCAATTTACGAGCGCGCCATCTGTTGGCTATTACGCGAACTAAATCGGTGATTTAGTTCGTTCTTTCGATGTAGCCTAATTAGTCATTAAAATAAACGATTACTTCCTTGCACCGAAAGCTGTTGTTTTTTACTGATATAACGGCAATATGGTTTTGTGACGCATACAAGTAAATAGTGTGGCTAGATAAAGGTTTTTCAAAATTGTATTGAAATCCGTATCGAAATGGAATACGGTACGGCCGTATTACAAAAAAAAATCGTCATGTGGCAGGTCTGGTCAATTCGCGAGTCATAAATAGTGGCCGACCTTCACCTTGCTGAATCGTCATCATGGCCGCAGAAAACGTCAAATCGATCATGAGTACACATTATTTGTTATCTTACAAATTGATACGATAGCCATAACAATAACACTATGATCATGCTAGTACAAGCGAGACAGATGCCAAGAAGAAAGCAGATCATGCTAAGTTATTATGATTCGCTGTATTCTTGTGTGACAACTGATATTGTAGAATATCGCTCATGCCATTGTCACGTGCAACATGTAAACGTTATGGATAAAATTGTCGTGTGATATATCATAATGTACTGCACATTTGACCTTAACGTCGCCTGATTTGCCATATAGACAAAGACTAAGAAAATATGTAGTTTTCATAAACACGAGCAACGTAATAACAGATAACAAATCTGAACAAATATCACTCTTTCTGGTAGAATAAAAACACTTTCATTTTAAAATTAAATTGTTACTCGTTGAGTCCTTATGAAATCATATATATATATATATATTGTAGGCGACACCATATTATATAATCTTGTTATGACTTATGTACTGATTTATGAAATCACATCATGATTATTAATATAAACATACATGTATATATATATATATATACAGTGTATATATATATATGTAAATGTGAACATTGTAAGTATATACAGCAGCTGTATATGATTGATTTAAATTTGCATGTCCCCACCTATAATGAACGCCCAGCTCACACGTTCAATTTAAAGTACTTATAGTAATGCAAAAAGTGTGGAGTTCTGTCAAAAATGTGATTGTTGTGAATCGTGTATTTGGTTTATATGTGAACATTTACTATTTCATTAAAATAACATAATTACACTGAAACATGTTTGTGACTAATATGTATATTACACTATTTACCAGTGTTATATGTGCGTATGACTATGCTGTCATATAGAGAGACCCACATATACACTGGCATCTGCCAAATGCCACAATGCTTTGGCAACTAGTTACCATGTGTGACATATCGCATCCAATCATCCGTTAACAGAAGTGGCCTAGGTTGCTAGCAGCATCCACATTGTACGTACTTCTCTGTTGTGAGACAAAGCTAATGATACGGTTATAGTAGGACAACTAAATAGGGCCATTTAAGTAAAAGATTACCCATATATTAATGTGCCGATCGAATAATAATAACTCAAACATTCTATGAATGTCAGGTTACATTTCCCATGCCATACGTTATCCCAAATGATGCCTCATGTTACATATATATTAAACATTTTAAAATGCATTACATGCTTTGTGAATTTTCAGTGTATTACAACGAAGTGAAAGACCTATTTTGGGACCCGGAATGTCAAGTAGAATACAGGGATTCTGCATTCCAGAGAGCTGATAACAAAACTCTATAGGTAGATTCCCAGTGCACAATTGCATTATTGTTGGCGCCAGGCTATCCTGTGACAACACTCCCTGCAGTCATTGATGAACATTATTAATTTACCTATCCTCTTCTGGCCTTATTTCTGCATGGGGCTGATGTGTATCTTCTTCATTGTGTCTTCTTCTTGGCTGCTTATTGCCAATTTTTCAACAAAATGTCTACATTCTTGCACTGTTCATCAGGTGTTTTCAGATGACCTTCTTTGCACTTCCTATTTTATGTACATCTTTCAGTTGTCACATCTAGGAGGTAATCATTGTTTCCGGAGAACATGTCCTATCTGGTTTTTTATATTTACTTTTAAAATGATACCCTAAATATAACCATAATGTTTTCCCTTTATAACTCCTTCCTTATCTCTCAATTTAACACCACCCACTTCCAGCTAATGTTCTTGTTATCTTCTTTAATGGCAATGTTGCCAGCATGCAGATGTCTATTGACATTACCATATATTTTTAATATTTATATATCCATTGTTATGTAATATGGAATATTATGTTAAATATTACACAACATACGGACTGCAGTGAATTTATGCCTATAACATTTAAAATATATTTATAATATATATGCTAATCATACATTATCAAACATTACATGTCTGTTAACATATTGTATTGCAATAAAAAATGTATTTGTACAATATATGTTGGTAACACACACATACTGCATAGTTTACATCTCTTTGATATGTTATGTTAAATATCTGTATTATTAGCTAATCTTTCAGTCATGCAACTCAAATAACAATTACTACCAGATCATATCCCATTTAATTGGTATTATTATAATTTCGAACATGTCTACATTCAAATATTCCTAGCCCAAGTGAATCTACACAGGAGGACGAAGCAACTGCATCGATCTCAAATCATACAGAGGATGAATGTTTCTCTCGTGATCGCACAGATGCGACAGCATATCATCAACGATAACTCTAAATTACCCACCTGCACACAAGATTTGAATGAAAGAATTCGATTAGGAAGAGGCCACAAGAAAGGTTTGTGGACTGAAATGGCCCGCAACATTAGCGACCACTTCAATGAAACTTTTGCTTCAGCCAAGGTCGCCCGCAAGTGGCAAACTCTCGTTGACGGGTACAATTTTAAGAAAGTGATACATAACAATGAGAGTACTGGCAAAGCGCCTATGCGCTTTCAGTTCTTCCTTGAGATGGATGACGTCATTGGTGATCGCCATGACATAGATGTGACTAGGACTGGGACTGCCGATGGGGTCACCATCCATCGACCACAAGAGATGGTGAAAGAGGAAATGACCACAGAAGAAGTAGATGGTGATTTCTCCTCATCAACAATAGATATGTAGTTTTATATGCTAAACACAGCAATACTGTGTTATGAAAGAGAAAGTTCATGTGAATGACATGAATTAAAACTATAAAAGTTTGTTAACATTAAAATTATGCATAATTTATTAATAACACTTATGGTTTCATGATATTACAGGTGACATAATTTTTGTTCATGACAATTGTTTTTTTAATAAATAATTTTACATATTATACAGTGAATGTATACTATTGTGTTCATAATGATACCAGTTGTGTTTCATAAATAAATAAGTGAAGATATACGCTGATACAATACACATGTGTGAATTTATGTCTGCAAATTAGTGCAGATATTTTATTGTGACATTGGGTGATATGTTATCTTCTGTCTGACGACCATGGTTGTGTTCTTCACAAACATAACAATCAGGTCAACATGTCTATCACATAAATACTTATTCCAAAGTATCTTAACATGAAATAATTCAGATTCTGTAGTATCATGCATGCAAGATTGGGAAGCACACATTTACATAAACGATTAATTCCTACGTATTGTGTAGACATATATATGATTGTTCATAAGAAAACAATTATAATTTCTGAACACATACCCTAGTACAGTACATTGTAAATAGGTATGAAAAGTAAAATCTATTTGAAAATTACAATGTTAACATGTCACCACATGGAAACGTAGACACTTCGTAACATGAACAGTAATACTATTTAGTATGTATACAAATGTAGTACATGTTATGCACATAGGAGTTACAGTAATAACAAATGTGACAATAACATAGTTAACAAATAAATAACATAAATAACAAATGTCACTAGTTGTAACTACAGTGACATTTAAATAATTTATGAACACACTTGACAAATTCAAACCAATCGCATACTTTGGTGCCATATGATGATTTCGTCACCACTGCATTATCTAACATAAGACAAAATCCTTAAAGAAAATCAACAAAACATTAATGAATATATACAAAGAAATCCTGTTTATAAAAAACTCAAATCCTGTTGATGAAACGCCAGTGATTTATGAAAATCAATTAACATAGAAAGAGACATGTGGAAGTTGGCAAATGTTCACTGACAAGAAACAAAGATATAGTTAGGCTTTAGTAAACATTAAAATACAACTGTACAAATTTAACAAGATTACCACCCAGAGAATTAACTCTAGGTGACAGGTGGACAATGAAGCCCTTTGGCTTATAACGAGTCCAACCCTTTTATCTATGTGTATCCCGCCCTTCTGAGGTAAGTGTCCATTTAATGTTAAACATATTCACGCTACTAGCACCCACATAATCAGAATTGAATACACATAAATCATTGAGGTCGAACCATATTTGATTGTCTAGTTATGAAATGTTAACCATATACACAATACTACAAAGAAAATTTTAAATAAGATATATGTAGTGGAATAAGTTGTACATTTCAAATGTAGATTCAGACAAATGAGGTATATTCAGAATGTTCATTGACGTATTATTTACTCATCATTGTCATCAAAACTTGGGCATACATCTGGATGTTTATTCCATAGAATCATATCATCTGTTAAACATGTTATGTAGAGCATAAGCAGCAACTATTATTTGTACAATGATAATTAAGTTCACATTTTGAATATATCCTTGATTCGTTTGAATTTACATTTGAGTCGACCAAATGTGAAGATGTAGATTTAGTATGCAAGGACCACTATGCAACAACGTTCAAAACATTCTATGTTTATTTCGGTCAATTAATTATTTCGTACAGAAAAATGTAACTAATGTCAACAATACTTGCGCATGCGGACGACGTGCAATTACTGGAACGCACTGGTGATGAACACGCATGGTGATTACGATCATCACGAGCCCACTGGAACACAGCATAAGTTCCGGTTCCGTTTGGATTGCCATGAATGTTGTACAGCGATCAAGGACGAAATTTTGAAAGTGATATTGTTCGGGTACTCTGCAATATGTACGGCATAAAGAAGAGTCGAACCACTTCTTATCCTGAAGGAAACGGAGAGTGTGAACGTTTTAACAGGTCACTTCATGACATATTGAGAACACTACCTCCAGACAAGAAATAAAAGTGGCCGGAATACCTAACTGAAATTGTTTATACCTACAACGCAACGCCACGCTCCTTTATCGGCTACTCCGCGTATTACGTGTTCTTTGGCCGGGAACCAAAGCTGCCGTAGACCATCTTCTTGGACTGGAAGAAGAAGATGATGATGAGATCATTGAATCAACAGATGACTGGGTTGCTGGTCATTATCGTCGCTTACACCAATCATTTCAGCTAGCAGCAGAACACAGTGAGAAACAGGCACTGAGACGAAGAACTCTGAACGACGTCAAGAACAAGAGTTTTTCTCCGGAATCGTGGTTTGACAGGCCGGTACCAGATTTAAGATGTTTGGAATTCGGTGCCACACGCAACGACAAAATCCCACGGGCAATGTCTACACAGTAGCGCCGTTGGACGAGGATGGCCCAATAAAAACACCCCAGCGTCGGGACCTGTTAGATGGAAGATGCCTTGTTTCCGATCAACTGCATAAGACACCACCAGTAGAAGACATTTGTGATGATGATGAATCACAATCCGATGATGATGACAACTTGTACAAAGTGACAGTGAAGCCACAACACCATCAAGACCTACACCACGAAGCCACAACACCATCAAGATCTACACCACGAAGCCACCGTCAATACACCACCGACTGTTGAAACATCGGGGGAGCGCGACCAAATGCTTCCCTCTACACCAGATGAATGCACAACCGGACACAAGTGTCATGGAAGAAGAAGACACAACTCAACATCCAGACAGCCATTAATCACGATGATTAACTGGTCTGTTAATACAATTATTCAAAGTATTGTTACTAGCGACATATACAGCACGACGCAGTTGCGGCATCAGTGGATCAAGGCTTTGTATAATTTTTAAATATCCTGTTTTTATTAATATATTTATTTGTTATCTTTATTTATTTATGTTTCTAGTTTATATGCATGTTTTATCGATGTATTCTATTGCAGTATGGGCACAATGCTTATCTAAAATAAAACATTCTTATTCTTATTATATATGTTATTATTATGTTTATCTGTTTTTGTGTAACTATGTATGCCAATAATAGTGTACAGTCCGAATATACACCAATATGTGCTAGCCTCCACTCTTGTTATTTTCTTTTGCTGATACGGAAAATGTTTCTGATATGAAATTATACAATATTAATTAATTAATCATATGTGTATAGGGCTGGGTACAAATATAACTACCTGGTATACAGCATAATGATATATAAAAACCCAATACAACTGTCCAAATAAAATATGTGACCTGCCACAGCGAACCAGGTACTCAATCGCAACGGCCTAGTCCACACACCAGCTATGTCCAGTTTATTTTCCTCTACAAATAATCCAAATTAATAATTTACGAACTCATAGATTAAAAACAATAGACAATGTGAATCAAAATTACGTAATTTCTCAAAATTATAGCTTTTCACACAATTATTGCTACACAACAACTGGTTTCCAGTTGTTTGTGTGTAGGATTGATTGAAAAAAATCTATATATTATTATCTTATAAAGGAATATTACGTTAACTTTGTACAACTACATTGTTATTGTAATTAACTAGAAATGACATAATTACAGTTGAAACCAACTCTGGATATCATATGGAAGGTGTCATATGCATTAACAAAACGTGTAGTATGTAGGTTTCCAAAAATTGCTTGCATAATACTTTAACATAATACATTTGATTTAAGATCAAACAACCTGGATCGATCTACCGGGGAGTGGAAACAGACAAGTGCAGATATGTACGTCACTGAAGCTACAATATTCTGTGACGATCGACACATTTCACCTGCATGGTTATAATAATATACACAGGGAGAGCAAACTGTGGACACTGTAAATAGAAGAATGTACAGTGCCCTGTGACCAATTTGTATATGTTTTCATGTTGATGAAACATTAAAACATTGTTGTCTTGAGCCTGCAGGATTATGCGAACATTGGTGGACTACATTGTCATGGATTGTGAGGCTGTGAACTGTGAATATTGCTGACTGACTATGCGGGTCTATGCCTGAAATGTATTGTGAATAATCATCATATGCTTTGCACACAGAGGAAGTAATATAGAAACTGCCAGCAGTCCTGTATTTGACACAAGAGATGTCCGGTTCATCTACAAAATACTGTGAACATTCTGGTATTCATGTTGAAGTGGTGAATAATATTTTATTAAACAATTACATGTTAATCTTGCAGTACTGTACCTGCAGTGTGCTTTTAACCAGATATGACACAGTAAACTATATTTAAAGTCGTTTTTTATTGTGCATGCAGGAAATTTTTTGTTCTTCATAAAAATGTCTAGCACTCAAGGGACACCAACTTACACAAATAATGTAGACTTATTCAATAATTCCTTCACCGTACGTATTCACTATGTAAGATAATTTTTGTATCATATAAATATATTATTATTTGGTAGGGATCTGATAGGATGCGTAGGCGTCACACTTCAGGGGTATGTCAAAATGAACAAAACCATCATCTCACTGGAAAGAGAAGCTACCCATTCGAAGAAGTACACCGACAATATATGTCTCTTTCGCTGCCTGGCTTACGTCACCTAGAACCCACGGTGAAGGTGCTCAACGACGCTTACGATCGAGACGGGGTGGCTATGAAAGATTTTTTCGGGGTGACGATGGACGACTTCTATCGTGTAGAGACCACCTTTGAGATCAACGTATGCGTCTACAAACTGGTTGAACAGAAGGTGGACAAGTGACTGCCCAACTCGTTCGTCGATCGTTATGTCATAATCCCGACCGTTGTACGTAAATGTTCACGAGACACACTTGTCATACATACAAGACGTGAACATGTACTACAGAAGCACGAGCGCACGTGTAGGGGAAGTGTACGCAAAATCTACCCTGCTGGCGTCTACCATCCGTCTCCGACGAAATCATTTGTATTCCCGAATGGCTGCGCTACTATCCCTATCGTGCTACCTTTGACTTCGAGTGCTAGTTTGATACGTCAAAACTTCCGTTGTATAATACCAAGGTCCTCTGGGTTCCAAGTCACGTGCCATTGAGTGCGTCTTTGGCAAGTAACTTAAAAGGATTAGAACAAGTGCGATGTCTCATCACAGATGGTGATGGCGACAAGTTGATGTCCGACATAATGTCTATCCTTCAGTCAATCAGCGATGCCGTCTACGAAGCCATCAAAGACGATTATGAGGACGTGTTTCGTAAAACCGCGGAAGTACAGTTGAGTTGGGACGAACAGGAGCAACAGGCACGTGCACCCGACAAGGATAATGAGGTCAAAGAGTCACAGCGGAAACCCTCGAACCCCTACAAAGCTCTCATGAGACAATTATACGGCTAGCTTCATTAATTGCCTGCCATTGGATTCAACTCGGTCAAATATGTGTGGCAGCCTAGGAAAATCAGTCACATTAACAAAAAATATATTTTTTTAAATTCCAGAAATGGAAAGCAACACTATTTTTTACTTCCAATACAGTTTACTGTATTCAAATATTCCTACCAGAACCAAAGTTACAAGAATTTAAAGAGGGCCCCTATCAAAAATTAGTTCAGGAGAAAAATCTGTTTTAAAGTCGAGAGTCATTATTCACATGAAAACAAAACTTCAAAATATCTGCTGCTATTACCATATACAATCCAGTTAAACAAATGTAGCTGTGTTTGTTATCTTTAGCTTACATAACTAAGTATTAAATTCTGATGGCTACTTTTAAAGTTACAAGACTTTAAAGAGGGCACCCATCAAACATTATTGCAGAAAAAAGTACTCGTAGTGTCTGGAATCATCATAATTCATGTCAAAATAAAATCTTGCTGCAGTATTAATATTATATCAAAATATCCAGTGCTATTACTGTCATATATTCAGGATATAATCAGACTGACTGAAGCTGGATTCGTTTATTAACATGAACGGAACAAAACCAAACACACAAGCCGGCGGATATACTACTGGTGCGGCTCCGATAATACGACGTAAACCGTGTAGTTCTTCCTAGCAATGCGACTACATTACACTCCTCCACACTAAATTAAAGAGTGCTCTACTACTAATGTTCAGTTCAGTTCTTGTATGGCAACACAGAAAAGAAATGTAGTAAACGTCACAAACAACTTAAGTAATGCACAGGGTATTATTATGACCCACGGGGTGCAGTGTGACGTTCTCACAGGTCGAGCCGTACGACTGATTTCCGATACCTTGACGGAAAGCGCCGTTGGGGAGAGTTCACGCCATCAGTCGCCGGTGGTGTCGTCGCGGCACGTGCCCTCGGAGTCGTAATCACCTCAAGAGTGGTCATCACGGTCGGTGTCGTCATCACGCTTGGACGAGTCGTCTCGTTCGGTTGAGTCGTCGCGCTCGGTTGAGTCTTCACGACTGGTTGAGTCGTCGCGTCTGGTTGAGTCGTCACGCCCGGTTGAGTCGCCACGCCCGGTTGCGCCGTCACGACTGGTTGAGTCGTCGCGTCTGGTTGAGTCGACACTCGCAGATCGCGTCGCAGTGCGTCCTCCGTCACTGAAGTCGTCATCAGATGATCGGCGTGTACGTACCGGTTTGTCCCAGAAACACGAACGATGTACGTTCTGGGTCCCACCACTTTGACGATCGTTCCCGCGAGCCATTTCGCTACTCCACCTCGAGTGTTGCGCACCGCGACATGCTGATGTAGGATGAAGTAGCGATCCTTCACACCGACTCGATCATGGAAGAGCTTCTGCTTCGCTTGTCGCTCCTCAACATCTTCCTTCAGACTCGGCTTCAACAGAGTGAACCGGGTTCTCACCTGCCGTTTCAGGAACAGTTCGGCCGGTGTCCGCCCCGTCACACTGTGCGGAGTGTTCCTATATCGCAACAGGAAGTTCGCCAGGCGATGCTGAAGCGATATGTGAACGCCGCCATACTTCGTCTCGAGAACGTCCCTCAGCAGTGCCTGCTTCAGGAGTCCCACTGCCCTCTCAGCCGCCCCATTGCTGGCTGCGTGATAGGGCGGCACCAACGTCTGCTTGATGCCGTTCAGGCGACAGAAATCTCGGAAATCATGAGACGTAAATTGCGGCCCATTGTCACTAACGATCTCCTCAGGAAGACCATGAGCTGCGAACAGGTTGCGTAGAATCTCAATCGTACGCTGTGAAGTCGTCAAACGCATCTGAAACACCTACACCCACTTCGTGTGGCTGTCAATCAGGACTAGGAAGTTGTTTCCGTCTTTCTCTGCGTAATCTATGTGTACGCGCATCCACGGACGTACAGGCCACGACCACGGCTGCAATGGCACCACAGGCTGTGTGTTGCTTGTAGCCATGCAAACCGCACACTTGTGGACACGTGACTCGATCTCCTGGTCCAGACGAGGCCACCAGAGGTAACTCCTTGCCACGCCTTTCATCCGTGTCATGCCCATGTGACCCTCATGTAGGTCGTCCATGAGCCGTTGGCGCCAGTTCGGTGGCACGACCACTCTCAACCCCTATAGGATGCACCCCTGCTCGACTGAGAGTTCGTTTCGACGGATGAAGTAGGGTTGTAGGTCGTCATCATACACTCTCGCAGGCCAGCCATTCATGATGAAGTTGAACACCTTGGCTAGCACAGGGTTCTTTCGAGTGGCCTCTTTGATCTGTTGGCTCGTGACTGGCAGTTCATCCACACACGTAAAGTGAAAAATGTCGTCACTCCCATCAGCTGTCTTCCCAGGATCGTTGTACGGCAGCCTGGAGAAGGCGTCAGCATGCAGCAGTTCCGAGCCAGGCCGATACTGGATGTCATAGGTGTAGGCCGACAGAATCAACGCCCACCTCTGAAGACGAGCTGCTGTTATCGTAGGTATACCGCTCCTTGACCCCAGTATAGTGACTAGCGGCTTGTGGTCCGTCTCAAGTGTGAAGTGGCGGCCCCACAAATATTGTCGAAAGCGCTTCACCCCGAAAATGATGGCCAATGCCTCTCGTTCGACTTGCGAGTAGTTACGCTCGGCCGACGTCATCGTGCGGGAGGCGAATGCTATCGGCCTCTCCACGCCATCGGGTGAAACATGCGATATCACCGCACCAACTCCATACGAAGAGCCATCACAAGCGAGCTTCAAAGGCTTCTTCGCATCATAGTGGCACAGAATGTCCGCATTACAGATTAGTTCCTTGGTGCGTTTGAACACCTGTTCGCACGTCGTGTCCCATGACCACTCTGCACCCGAGTGTGTCAGCATGTGTAACGGCGCCAACAGCGTGGACAAGTCCGGCAAGAACTTCATGTAGTATTTGTGCAGCCCAAGATAGCTGCGCAGTTCTGTGGTATTCGTCGGTCTCGGCGCTTCCTTGAGAGCCGCGATCTTGTCAGCTGTGGGAAGCAGTCCCTCCGCGGTAACCAGGTGACCCAGATACTCAATCTGGTCCGCCATGAACTTGCACTTTGCGAGTTTCAATCGAATGCCGTAGTGTTGCAGTCGGCTCAGCACCTCATCAAGTTTCTGCAGATGTTGCTCGTTCGACCTCGCAGTAATCAAGATGTCGTCGAGATAACAAGCGACACCGTCTATCCCCGCCAACACCTGATCCATGGTTCGCTGGAATATGGCCGGGGCAGAGTTCATACCATAACTAAGTCTGTTCGGCTGATACAGACCCTTATGTGTATTGATCGTTAGCAGGCGTTTGGACTCATCATCGAGCTCTAGCTGGTTGTACGCGTGTGCCAGGTCCAGTTTCGTGAACTTTGTTCCTCCCGCCAGCGTCGCGAAGATGTCTTCGGCTGTAGGAAGTGGATAGCGGTCCACCTCTACATGCGGGTTAACTGTGACCTTGTAGTCACCGCAGATTCGTACAGTTTTATCCGACTTCAACACATTGACCGTCGGTGTCGCCCAGTCAGAGCGCTCCACCTTCGTGATGACCTTGTTAGCCTCCAACTTATCGAGCTCCGCGGCCCCCATCTCTCGTCTAGCGTACGGCACTGGACGAGACTTCTTGAACACCGGAGTCGTATCCGGCCGCACATGAATCGTCACTTTGAAGTCGTTGATTCCACCATAGCCTTCCCCGAAGACCGGTAGGTGGCGCCTCACAACGTCATCGGCTGTCGCCACGTCGCTGTCAAGCGAGATTGCCCGAATGCTGGGCCAGTCCAGCTGGATTTGCGCCATCCAATTGCGACCTAGCAGCGCTGGTCGTCGTCCGTCACCTGCCACGATGACGAGAGGTAGTTCAACACTCTGTTTGTTGTAGCTCACCGGGATGGTTATCACTCCCCTTAGCGGCAGGAGACCACCCTGATAGTCTCTCAGTTGCAGCTGAGTTGGCTTTAGTGCAAAGCGAGACAACTGTTCATTGTACAGCTGCTCGGACGCGACTGACACCACTGCGCCAGTATCGATCTCCACGTCGATAGGCCTACCATCAACCCTGACAGTCACCATGTACTTAGGTGTGCGCTGTCCCACCGTAATCGCGGATACGTCACTGTCGCCCGTCGATCTGGCCTCCGTGATGTGGTGAATTCCGAGTCCACTATTGCTGTCACTTTCCCCTCCGTCATCATGCACCAGATTGGTGTTGCTGCGACTTTGGCACATTTTATGCAAATGTCCAATACGTCCGCACCCATAGCACTTAGCTTTACGAAACTTGCAAGTCTGAGCATCGTGATTCAGCCCGCAACGCATACACGACTGCCTCGCTGTATTATCGCCCGTTCTCCTCGACACCACATGCTCTTTCGTCAACACCTGCTGCTGCCGTCGTGGATGACCCGTCACCCGGTGTACCTCCATCACACTTGCCTTGCCAGTCAGCTCCATCGTGTTGTGAGCTGCCAGCTCCATCGCTTGAGCGACCGTGCAAATCTTTGTCCGCTAGGAGGCGCTTCTGCGTAGCTTCGTTGTGTAGACCGCATACGAAACGGTCCCTCAACGCTTCATCCAGAAACGTCCCAAAGTCACACGTCGAGGCCAGCTGTTTCAGTGCCACTATGTAGTCGGCTACTGACTCCCCGTCACCCTAGTTGCGTTTGTTATACCGGAAGCGTTCAGCGATCACAATTCGCTGTGGTCGGTAGTGCGTCACCAGGGTCGCTGTCAGCACTGCAAAAGTCTGATCAGACGGCTTTGCTGGAGTGAGTAGGTTCCGTAGAAGGGCGTATGCTTTAGGCCCGATTACAGCTAGAAGCACACTCATACGACGATCCGCTGTGCCGGCCGGCGTAGGCTCACCAATAGCGTTAGCCAGCATCCACTGCTCCAGTCTTTCCAGATAGCTGTTGACCTCCTCTCTTCGCTCATCGAACTCGCACATAGCACCGATGATGCTCGAGGAAGCCATCGCGCAGGTTGGATTCAGATCCTCGTCGCCAGTGTCATATATTCAGGATATAATCAGACTGACTGAAGCTGGATTCGTTTATTAACATGAACGGAACAAAACCAAACACACAAGCCGGCGGATATACTACTGGTGCGGCTCCGATAATACGACGTAAACCGTGTAGTTCTTCCTAGCAATGCGACTACATTACAATTACTATGTCCAATGTAGTGAAGAAAATGTAACTATGTATCTCAGCTTTGGAACACTAAAACTATTATCAAATTCTGATGGTTACTTTTAAAGTTACAATAATTTAAAGAGAGCACCCGTCAAAAACGTTGTAGTTTGTTAGCAAAAACGTATATTACTAATCAACAGGCAAGAGGTAGCAAACTGTTCTATGAATATGTGGTTAGCTCTAAAAAGAACTGTTGTTGTTTGGGTCTGAAGAGAGGCGTTTGTGTTCTCATCTTGCGCCTCGGGTCGTCATAAACAGTTTGACCGTCACTATTGACAGATCCGTTCACTTCCTCTGCCAGATCCGGGTCAAAGTCGTCCTCGCTCGAATCAGACAAGTCCGAATCATTGTCATCATTGCCGATCGGGTGTGTCACAAAGTAGTCATTCACAAGTTCGTTGAGGATGTCTCCACTTGCGATATACTGCATGTTCACCAATGCCAATGCGTTGAAACAACGAGAAACATCGTTCGACTTCGCCGTCTTCGGTCCATCCATGGCATGGTTATGGGCGTAGCCATCTTTGATTTTTCGAAGATCGTAAACACGAAACGAAATTCGTCCCGTAGTCTGTGTTTCCAACGAAATCCGGTTCGATAACTCGTTAAACTGTTAAGAAATATGTACAGATATAAACTACAGCAACATCAAACTAAACTAATAATTAATCGAACTACATAAACAATACCAATCCAACTTCCAAATAAAATTCCGTTAACGTTCACTGCGCACTCAATGTTCTTCCAACGTATTCATGCGTACTGCTGCTAGGAAACGGCGTGCTGTAAATGGGCTTTCGAACGGTATGTCATATATGGGCATGGGAACTTCTGTCCTAGGTTTTAAGCGTTCGCAAAATAAAGCGGTTTTAATTCTAAAACGCTGCAACCTAGGACGAATTTCACGGTTACAAAAACACAAAAAAGTAAACTTTCACTTAGGTAATCAGGAAACTACTTGGTGAATAAATAAATAAGTATTAACTAAAAGATGGCAACGAAATCTCAAAATCAACCCGATGACGCAAAATCAACTTCATGACGTGTTTGCGGGCAATTACGCCTGGCGACTTCCGACTGGTTTTCCTAGGATGCCACACATATGATCTCAACGTCTGGAAACAGTACCTGGTACCCTACATGAAAGAAACAGAGCAAAAGGAGGAAAATAACAAAGACTAGGAAAACAAAGAAAATCTTAACGAGGGTGTCGGTTCCTTCTCCATCATCAAGCGCAACAACACCTTCATGTACCTATCGACGGGATAGCTGAAATTCCCAGATATGAATCGTTATATTGCACCTGGATTCAGCTACGGATGCGAGGTCACGAAAGGTCATTTCTTGTAGGAATACGTTGATAGCTTGGGCAGAATAGACGACAACGCTCTTTCCCAAAAGGAGGTCTTATTCATTCGACTGAAGAACGAAGGTATATCCGACAAAGATTATACTCACTGTCAAGAGGCGTGGCGATATAACATCATCAAGATATTGCGACATTTTTTCGTCAGGCACAACAACAGGGACGTTGTGCCGTTCTTGGAGGCCATCAACAAACAGTTTACTTTCCACCAGGAACGCGGTCTTGACATGTTCAAACAAGGCATCAGCTCACCAGGTTTGACCTTGATCTACCTGTTCAACTATGTTCCAGAGAAGACCGTCTTTACGCTCTTCAACGAAAAGAACTAGGATCTTCATCAGCTCGTCAGGTAACATCGTTTGATGCCCGACTCTTATCTATACCAGACATCACGGAGCAGCATCCCGAACGGGTTGATCCAGCGTGGGTTACGACTCGAATACGCTGTACCTTTGGTCCCTGACGCAATACATGCCGACGGGATGGTACACGCAACGACGGGAAGAGAACGAGATCCGACCCGGCACACGTGGGCTTCTTTGTGTTGCAGTAAGCGAAACTCCGCATGTTGGAATTCTACTACGATTTTATGGACAGGTACCTGTAACGTCCGCTGTTAGAGTACTGTGAAACCGACTAGCGGGGTGTGGTTCCCCACGACGCAGGTGAACAGATGTTTCCATGGCGTATCCATGATCGACTATGACGATCGATCGTGTGATGACGTGTTTTAGTAGAAGGTCATGTTTTATGTCGTCTTGACGTTGTCCAACGTGTCGTTTGATAATACGATATCTCCACCACACCGGGACCGATAACGAAGGGGGACATACAAGACTAGAGACACCGTGGCTGCTACTACTCCTATTAGTTTTACCGCTCGCTTTCATGAAATAATGTATTGTAGTGATTGATTGAATGACATCTGTCTAAATATTTTTTGTCTACAGCCTGCTTACTAACCACGTGCGGGATCAGGACGCCTCTAACCCCAACTTTCATAAAAATGCATTTCCCCTTCGTGCAGGCAGTTTTTCAGTGTAGATTTGCATGCATCAGGCGCAAGAAATCGCATGACATTACATGTCCACCGGACCTGTGGTGACTCCGTCCTCGTGGACCACGCGTTTGGCGTAGAAGTATGTCAATGCCACACGTTCCTGGGTGTACCTCAGCACGGAAGAGTGATTCACCATGAAGCCGCCGTTCTTTCCGCTTTCGCTCCGACGATTGATTAACACGTCCGGGAAAGTCTGCTTGTCGATGGTGTTGAGACGTTTCTTTAGTCCCTTGGTGTTGTATTTGTCGGTGGATCCAGAGCAATAGTAAGTCTTGGTACACACAACCACGAAAGTATCTCCGGACCACTCGACCTTGAAGAGCCCCGGTGTTCCCTTGTCGTACACTTTGCGCGCTTTGCAACACGATTCGGTGCCGCTCCACGGATATCTGGCCAGTTAACAGCAGACGCAGTCGTTCTGATCGGTTCAACATTCGGACGACAGCCATTGGACCGGCGGTGAAGGTAGTGTTCTCACAGTTCCGCGGTCACGAGGTCATCGACTGACTCACCGGTCAGTGCCAAGTAGGCATATCCTAAATTGTACGTAACTATATCGTTGTAATCGCCACAGTAAAGTTATCGAAATGTCTGATGATATTTACACATGCAGTGTGTTCCATCTAGGATTCTAGCCACCAGTGTCAGTTTAATTGGCAGCCCAAACAAATGGAACGGTACCGTAATTATTCCTATTTTCCTTACCTTATTGGGTCTTTTGGAAATGTTTTTCTTGTGTTTTCGACGAACAGTTATTGCACCCAAACACGGCACAATATGGGCCACCACAAGGAAGCCGTCCTGGCTCGGCGGTCATATTTGCTGCGCAGCCCGCGCTGTAGATTCAGTCCAGTAGATGGCGCCATCATCCAATTTTAAATGGCGTATCGCCGTGAGAGTGTGCTTGGGATATAATTGCTTTGATACCCATAAACAAAAAAACTCAGTGATATGGTGCTGCCCTCTGCTGATCATCATGTAATACTAACAACAGTAGCAGACGGATATTGCCGAAGCTGCTCACGGAAACATCCGAACGTTCGAAATTGGAGGGTGGGTGTCTTCTAAGCTCTAGGGGCATATGAGCTGGACCAACAATGGTGCTTTTCTTTACGTATTTTAAAAGTAGAAATCATTATGTAACAAATTATCTTGGCAAAACGACACCAAACATTGTCACAAGTATGGGAACGAAACAACAGTTGTTTTCTTTGTAATTGTTCACAACGTTACACTAAACTCCCTACAATGACGTTGTAGGTATAACAAGTTATTAATCCTGCACTGGCAGCAAATCCATGAGACTTGGCTTTTTTGAAGGCATTATATATATATGCAAATGTTGACATCCCCATGCAATCTACATGGTGCCATGAATTGTAATTCTCACAGCATGTCGGTCGCTGGTCCCATCTTGCAGCTTTTTTGCAGATCGCTCAAGGGAACTTGGGCTTGTATGAACCTGGGTTTGGGTTAAGATCACGTACAGCTTGCATGAGAATTAAGATGGCAAAGTATGTTGGATGTTTTTGGTTTAAGGACGCTAGCTTGTAAAGTGTTTTTTATTTCGATCCTGTTATGGTGTTTGTGGATGCTGGGAAGTACTTGTAATCAAAGTCTGAGGACATAAGTGGAGATAGCTGAGGATTGGCAGTTCTAGTCAAACTTTCACCATGGTTTTCCCAGTTCTTCTGTTCTATCCTACGTGTTAGTCCACAAAGTAGTAGTATACAGATGGCACAACAGTTCATCTTGGATTAGAGCGTGGTAATCACAATATGTATAAAATCTCAATAGCAAAGTATAAAATCACAGTAATTATACAATCACAGTCAATATACAGGAGTAGATCATAATAGATACACTGCAGTTTTCAGTGCAAAATTGCAGTTAATGTAAATCAAAATTCTTATAAACATAAAGCTGCTGTAAAATATTACAAACAAATCAAGTTTGTAAAAATATAAAAGTAATATAAATTTAATTGCTCTAATAAAAGTTGAGTATCCACCGGCATATTTGAAGGGGCGGTCATCCCCCAACGGAGGCAGTTGCACCCCCCCCCCCCCAACAGTGACACGGCAGCAGCCAGCTTACCTGTGCGCTGGACACAGCAGTACTGGCCTGTTTCAGCCACTTCGCAACGTGTTAAAAGCAGGACCCATAAACAGATCAAAAACTTTAATTTAATTTAATTTAAAGTGTATTTTTATATGGTAGAGGCTTTCGACTAACGTCTCACGCTAACTTCTTCAGTACCGATGACGCTGAATGAGTAATCTTAGGACCCATAAACTCTTACAGAAATGATGCTGCCTCAAAACAGCCTACAATAGTAAGCCTAACAATTAATAGCGGTCCTCTGTTCCATCAACAAGCTCCACTTGAATCTAAAAAAATGTGTTTGACAGGGGTACGACGGTGCAGCAGTCACGGCCAGCGAACGCGTTGGCGTTGTTGCTGTCATCAGAAAATACTCAACACTGGCCAGCTACTTCCATTGTATGATGCAGTGTCAGAATCTGAGTGCATCAGAATCATTGACAATGCCATCCAATCGAACAAAGAGAATAATAAGAATAAATGTATTATTATTTGCAACTTTTCAGTTGGAATGTACATACATTCACCATAAAATCCCCAAATCAACACAAGTATCCTGTTGTTACAAGGCGACACAACATTATGTTACACTACTCATTGTTGTATTCAATAAAATTAACGTAAGTACACTAAAGATAGTCTACTATTAAGTAAATTACACAAAATCGCCCCATGAACACGACATACTCAGTATGAAGCGCTTTATATTAAATGCTGAAGATATCATCAAGGAGGTTTCGTCTGCATCGATCTTCTCAAGCAATGCATCCATGCAGATCTAGAGAAACCCGTGTCTAAAAAGACAACTGGTGACGCTCTGCACAATTCGCTTTCTCGAACGCCACACTGCCAATATGACATTCCGAGAATCAACGTTCGACATCATTGACTGCTGAAAGCCTGTATGCTGCAATTCACCAGTCCGAATTTCTCGTTTCGCTTGTCACTCTGTAGTAAATTTTGGGACTGATGCTGATATGATGTTGCCAATTTTTCGGTTGCTGCAAAAAGTCAGTGGCTGTCTTGTTCGGCGCGCTGACAAACTTCTAAAATCTTCTGCAGCTCAGAATGCAAGTTCCACGAGTTCTTCATGCATGCAGAGGAACTTTCCAGAAGTGTTGGCATCGAACTTCATGCTCCCCGGATGGCGAAGAAATCCATCTACCGTTGCGCTTCGGTTGGCTTGGACAATGTGGGAGATTACGACACGATCACACCTGACCTCGATCTTCGTTTCGGAGAACAGCAGCAGTATGTCTGCAATCTCAGCGTAGTTATTCCGACCATTCTGTGTAACTCAGGTGAGAAGGGAATGCATGATCAATGACAATCACTGTCCAGCGCCGTTATGACGTAGGGCCTATACATATTCCTCGCTCCTTTCAGAATCGTCGGCTGTCACCAAGGGCGAAATTAAGCTGTGGCATATGAAATGGATCAATGCCGGGGCATCGAAATGGCCAAACACCGCAATCACGGCGCTATGCGATGTCGGCATCTTCTTCCCAAACATCGGCATCTTGCTCCGCATCACAGCCACATTGCCAATCTTAACCGCACAAGCCTAACGCGTGTTTTCGAAGATTGACCGCACGCTGACAACAATTCATTCTTTTCCCAGACCCACAGGAACAATTTAACTGCCAACCCGTCGACCAGGTTATTTTGCTGCCACTAGCGCACGTCGATTGGCTTTCAACATCTGATTGTAATTCTCTAATTCTAATTGATTATGTCGTAAGGAGCCACGTTTGGCTATTGCTTACGACGGAGTGGGTGCGTACGGTGTTATTGAGTGTTTGTGATCGTTTACGATTTCAGCCTGGACTTGCGACTTGTTTAGTTTGCTCCAGTATACCATTGTCTTTACAAAGTATGAGTTTTTGAATTGGTCGGTGAGGGATGCAGGTACTGTATAGCACCCGGTGTTACTGGTTGTTAGGTGTTGTACAACGTTTGAGGATACATGTTAAGGAAATGTTTGGGTTGGATGCGTCTTTTATTTATTCTTTGGGGCCGAAATTAAGTATGTTTCTGCTGCGGATGGCTGAGATAGATCCCTCAAATATTGTGTACATGAATTTAAGTATCTACATCTGCTTTGTAAGGTATTGAGTTTTAGGTATATTACTATGTTTGTGATCGATCCTTCGTGTCAGGAGTGGTAATCCCCTTCGTGTCAGGAGTGGTAATAAAACGAGCAGTGCTGTGTTGGCCACGCTCTAGTTTATCTATATCCCCTGATGGTATCGGTCTCACACAATGCTCCGTACTCTAAAGGCATCGCGCACAAGGGCAATAATAGTGCAATGTGACAATTGAGTGTTTTGATCTCTCTGTATAATAGGCAGTCTGCAAATAGGCAGACTTTGGATTTTATCGATGCTGGTAGGTCGTTTATATGAAAGAGGAATAGTAGGGGGACAAGTACAGTGCCTTGTGGGACACCGGATTTGACGAGAACTTCTCTCGAAGTTTCGCATGCATCTAGCACAACTTTCATGGATCTGCCAGTGAGGAAGTTTTCTAGCCACTTGAGCGTGGTACCGGTCATGCCATAGTGGGATCAATTATGGAGGAGTATTATTCTCTTAACGTTACTGAAGCGTTACGCGTTCCACGAACGTTGTACGCACGTTCCTACTATTAGCATATGCATATTTTTAAAAAACCACAGTCCATGGTATCTTCATACCTTGACACAACATTTTCGGGCATATAGTATACACCAACGCAGTAGCGCAGCGGTAAGAGCTCAGGACACTCGACTAAGAGAACGCTGGTTCGAATCCTGTGCAGCGGTGTTGAACCTTGGGCAAATTCGTTTATTCTACATTGCTTCAGTTCACTCAGCTGTATGAATGAGAACCTGACTATAGACAGTGGTAGGTCAACGTGTACGAATATTGTCTTCGCGCATTAATTGCGGCGTGGCTGAATGCTTCCCAAAGAGGATGGTGTTCGTCTGAACAGGTCTGTAAAGCGCTTTGAGCAGTCCCGAGGACTGGACATTGCGCTTTATATGAACTTACCTTTTTGTGGAGATTTGTACCATTTTGTTACTGATTGAGCATAATTTATATAAAATGTTAAACACGCAGTGATATGATATTATTAATACAACTGAATTATTTACTCGAAACCATTCACCCTTGCAGTTTTGAATGTGTGCATGATATCATAACAAAAAAATTATGTCCTCCCAAATAAATCCTGTAATCTCGCTCCATTCCCGACCACACTGCTAAAAGCATGTCTTGATGCATTACTCAAACCAATAACATACATCATAAATACATCATTGTGTTCTGGCGTTTTTCCTGATAATCTTAAACACGTCCATGTAAACCCAGTTCTTAAGAAGACATCTCTGCCTAACGAAGACCTAAAGAGTTATAGACCCATTTCCAACCTCAGCTTTATTTCCAAAATACTTGAAAACCCGTCGTCCCCATTCCCAGTACTTTTCAGGGCAAAGCACTCCCTCAGGGCATTGTCAGGTGGAATCAGTAGAGTTGAAAACTCATCTTCTCTTATCTGAAATGGAATGACTCATAGGAAATGTATCTTACAAAACAGTTATTTTTCTTAAATATGGTTGTATTTTATCCATTCCATGATATTATTTTGGCATGGATATGGTGGCTCAAAATTACAATTCTGAAAATAACAAATATATCAAGTTGCAAAATGCATGTATTTTATAATGTTATTGCAGGCTACCATGAATGATGATAACAAATACGCATGCACCCGTGGCCATGCACATGCCACTAGGGCTAGCGCTTAAAGCGATTCTTTGTAAGCTAATATACATTCGAGATGTATTGTATCAAAACATGTTAATTAGTACTTTCTCTGCTACTTATGCCTTGCTACTTTATAGATAATGTTGGTGTTATCTGCGCAAAAAGCCGATAAACAATTGTGTTTACGCGAATCATTTTGAGCTTGCTGCCACGTAGATGATTAATTATGCAGCCCGAGTATAATGATTATTTATGCACGCGCAGTAAACCACCCAAAGACCGTTAACGTCACACACACAGTCGACATGTTAGATTCCGAGATGAGTTGATTCAAGCAATTGCATTGTAAATAAGCAATTTGTAGACAAATTTATATTGACAGCTATTTGTATAAGTGTAGGAAGCGTATGCATTGTTTATTTATCCTGCATCCCGTTTCGATTAAGTAGAATTATAACGCCCGCCGACGCCGGCGGCTGCAGTCGGTGTCAACTGGGACTTGGTCAATCGAGCCTCTACTACTAGGAGTACATAATAAAATGTATGCTTTCTTATGCTCATCATGTTGGAATTGTGTTCTACAGCATATTCTTCAATTTTTTTTAAACAAGTTTGTGTTAATTGAACTATACTGGGAGTAGTGTATAAAAAGGTGTAGACAAAGTTGCTTTTATAATAATTTTATAATTTATAAAATATAAATGTTCCACAACATAAAAAATGTCTTAGGGATCTTCTTGAGTTAAATACATCAATGATGAATGAAAACAATGTTGTAAAATACGCGTTACTTTTAAAGTTTTGTTGTAATTTTATAACTTTATTTCCATCGTACAATGACCATGTTATGTAAAATATCTTTTACTCTAATTGATGGGCAGAACAAATAATTATGCACTCCCAATACAAAATAAAACATGTTGCACTGATACAGTATAATTTTAATAGTTTGCAAACAATAATGTTATTATGCTCTTAGCTCTATATGTCTACATTTTTCAAACTAAAATAAACCTTATCTAGATAGGAAAGTGCATAACCACCTACGCTATTTTAATAATGTACACTACCTTATGTGATGTATAATGTTGTATTTATACTGCTTATGGAAATAGCAGGTGGATTTATGATGCAAATGAAATGGTTTAATTATTGAATGTTTCTCGGCTTCAGAATGTTTCTGTTATCTAAACGTTTCACTAAAACTAAACTATAAAATGTATAGCCAGATGTACCTAGTGAAAAGGAACATGATAGTACCATAGATGAGATTTAGTATGTTTTTATATTCCAACAAAAACAATGCCAATCATTCAATACGTCATCGGCGGCTTCGTGCGTGGAGAACTGGTGTTTTTGCTTTTAAATCAATCCGTCTGTCATGAGCTGTCGCTATGTTCATTCTCCGTTTATTCCATTTTTTTCTTTTCTTTGCTGAATCTGTGACAAAAACAACAGCTGGTCTACGTTTCCTTTTGATAATTTATTGGTCACGACTCATTCGCGTGGCGGTGATTAATCCAAATACACACTTGTTGATGAGGTTTTTTCTTGCATCTATTAACTCGGCGTATCTTATCGAAGTCTGACGGACAGTCCCGAATGATCATGAGCATGCCTTATATGGATCGTGAAGGTGGAACCAAAGTTGTTACGCGCAGAACTTTATTTTTTCGATATATTGTCAGGGTCATCAGTGTTTAATAAAACATAATTGTAATGAAACAAAGGCATAGAATTACATGAAATAATCAATATTAACTGGATTATTTAATAATTGGGTACATTACAAAGATATTACAATTCTCAAACAATCGCTTTACAGCCCCTGAATCCGATATCCCATTGGTCAATTCATTTTATATGCCCTGCAAAAATAGTTAGTTTCGCACAAACATTGCTTTTATTACTTCTGTGATATATGGCAATCTTTTATCACCGTTCACTTACGAAATTTTGATAAAATAATTAATAATAAACGGCTAAAACGACTCTGTGGAAATACGAAACTTTTGCCAAATATAGTTGCCCACACTCAGTCTCCCCGCGAAAAACAAAATGAAACGAGCGTGACACATGTGTAAAACGCTCCTTGCCCTAGCGACCAATCACGAGCGCACTGGGCATGGCTTAACAGCACCTGTTAGTTTTTTTTATAAGTGAATGCCTACGGGTAATGCTACTGCGATTCGCAAACTTCCGCGCGAACAGTTTAAAACTACCGCATATCATTGCCAAATGACACTCGTTGACTGTTTTGCTGCAATATATATCGTTATCATATTCAATTTGATAAATCTGTTCATGGAACTTCGATGCTGAAATGTTGTGCCCCAAAACAGGCCTTTTATCTACCGGCAGTACGCGTACCGGCGACGGCGTTATTCATTAACTAAGGATGTCAACAGACGGCACCGCTAATTCAGTCGGACGAGAATCCGTTAAGATTTTGCCGACTTTCAACTTGTTTCCATTTTAATTTGTTTTTATATTTTTAATAAAATTACATTAACATCATTAGTATGTTTAGGATTATTAATTTCGCTGTAACTAGAAACGATTATTTCACAAGCGTGCTTTGAAGTTGCTACCCGTCGGGTGATTTGCGTCCGATCGTTTTGACGCGACCCGGCTTCGCGTTTAGGGGCACACGCTTCAACGAAAAACGGGCACACGAGCTCAATATCTAACATATTAATGTGATACATCAAATTTAATGTCCACATCTGATTGCAATGAACCACTAAGCCCACCTCTAGCTACTTCTTCCCCATACAAACAAAAGAATAATAACATTAGTAGTAAATCCAATAGTACTAGACCGTGTAAACAAGTAGAAATAAGAAATACACTCAGGAAACACTTACTAAGAGACAATCCTTGGAAACCATGTTTATAAACTTATGTAGTATCAGGAACAAAGTTTCTTGTGTGCATTGAAAATTACAACCTTGACATAATTATAGACAATGAAACACACCTAGGAAGCTCCGTTGACAGCCGTGAATTGTCCCCTCCAATTATTAAATCATTCGAAAAGACAGATACTTTGACAACTCAAAAGGAGCAGTCTCAATAGCATTAAAGACTGGTCGACCTCACAGGGACACACAGAACAGACATCGGTAGCAATTGTGAAATTATCTGCGTCACCATCAAAATACAACTATCGAAATATATCATAATAGGAGTACTGTACAGTTCCCCACAATTTTGTAACCCAAGCGAATACATGCATGAACTACGAGAATCCATGAACAAAATTAAACGCTCAAACAAACAACATATATATATATATGGGTAGCCGGAGACTTTAAACTTCCCGAAATAGATTGGGACCTACTCAGCGCAGAGCTGCTCCCATCTTATCCAACATGCTACTTGAAATTGCCAATTACTATGGATTGTAATAATAAGTTGTACGCGAATACTCCAGAATAAATAACACTGGACTTTTCTCCACAACTAACCTCATCCTTGTTGAAAGATCTACAGTAGTACCAGGAATAAGCGACCACCACAGCATCCTAATAGTCATAAACAGCTGCAAGTCCAGGATGCATAAGCAAAAACCACGCAAAATATACACGTACCACAAAGCTAACATGCAGGCTCTGAAAGAAGACCTGCTCAAATGGAGCAATGAGTTTGTATCAAGGAAAACGTCAATGAACAAAGTTGATGAAATGAATACAGAATTCCGAACTGTCCTTGACTCAATAATGAACTCTCGCATACCAACTAAAGTAATATCAAAGTGTAACCAAACGCCATTGATAAATAAACGAATCAAACGACTACACAAACGTAAACAAAGGGCTTTCACCACTCATAAACTAAATGGAAATTAAGCCAGTTACGAAATATTTTGTAAGGCACATAAAACCACGCACAGAGAGACAAGAAATGCTCACAGAATATATATATATATATATATATCCATTTTTTCAGACTCACAAAAACAATTCTGGTCGTACATAGAAAACTAAAGGTAAGTTCTTATATATTGCAGTATCCAATCCTCAGGACTGCTCAAAGCGCTTTACACTTTACTCCATGGCTGGCCTGTTCAATCGAACACCATTTCGACTTCTCTGGGAAGAATTCAGCCATTGCGATTAATGCGCGAAGGCTATTCGTACATAAATATCTACCACTGTCTATAGCTGAATGAATTAGCTCCAGCCATCAGTGTAATCTTCCAAAATCAATAATCACAGGAGAACTTCCCCTCTCATGGTTGCCAACATCACTCCAATCTTCAAGAAGGGAGACCGGTCCCTTCCATCAAATGACCGTCCCATCTCCCTAACTTCAATATGTTGCAAATTCCTCGACCGCATTCATGATCTACTCCAACATAATGGACCATTTCGACCGACACGCAGTCTTAACAGACAGACAACACGGCCTCCGCAGTAAACACTCCACAGAAACTCAGTTAATACTCACCACACATAATCTAGCGAATTCTCTAAATAATAAATCCCAAGTGGACATGATAATAATGGACTTCTCAAAAGCATTCGACACCGTTCCCCATAACTGGCTCCTAAATAAATTAAAGAGATTCACAACAAAACACACGCCTGGATCTCAAACTTTCTCAAGTGCGGTTACCAGAGAGTGGTGGTCGGTGTAGAACATTCGACCTGGACAAATGTTATATCAGGTGTTGGCATGGTATTGTTACCGCTTCGCTTCCTGAAATGTATAAATGATCTACCTGACAATATCCACTACACAGTCCGTCTGTTTGTAAATGACTGTCCTCTACAGATAAATCAATAATCAGTCTGACTCACAAGAACTACAGAAAGACCTAAATGGATGAGCAAAATGGGAACACGACTGGCAGATGACCTTTAACCCAAACAATGCTTTGTGATGAGACTAACCCATGCAAGACATATACAATATTTTAAGTAGACTCTACGAAACGCAACACTATACGAAACCGAAAGTCATCCCTATCTTGGAGTATGTATCACCAAAGATCTCATGTGGAACAAACACATCCATCAGATGACAGCGCCTCAGCAAACCATATCCTAGGATTTATCAGACGCAATCTCTGCTCGTGCCCCCAAAACACCAAAACAACTGCCTATACAACCCTTGTCCGACCACTCTTAGAATATTCATCATCCGGGTGGGACTCCACACCAAGGTTCTCATGAACAAAATAAAAATGGTCCAAAGACGGCCGGACAGCGCTCTTTTTCCTCCACGATTACACATCCTGGGAAACTGGATGCGTATCAGAAATGTAAAAAAAATAAACCTAGAACAATTAACACCCAGACGAACAAACAGACGCCTCACCACATTCCACAAAGCCATCTACGGTCACCTATCCTTGCCTATTGGAAACCTACTCCAGCCCGTCCAACGCCTATCACGCCATCTAAATAACAAAGCGTTCAACACTATACACATCAGAACTGTTACAAGTGTTCTTATTTTCCACAATACAATATTCAATACACAATATACGGCTATGCCTGCTAAATACTACCCAGTTATAAATGTCAGAACGATAAGTCAGACGGCGGCGGCTTATATACAGCAACCGAATTATAGGTGTCAGACCGATAAGTCAGACGGCGGCTGCTTATATACAGTAACCGAATTATAGGTGTCAGACCGATAAGTCAGACGGCGGCTGCTTATATACACATCGGTGACAGTGCTTCACGAAAAATGTTCCTCCGGCAGTGTGCCCCGGCTAGTAGTCGCCATGATACATCACTGGCCTGTGTTATGTACACACAGCTCCAGCATGCATCTTCGAGCCTGTTCTGACAAACCTCGCAGTGTCTGGCTGCATGCATCCCCCAACAGCCAGCCCTGATCCTCATTAAAGCCCTCCTTATATTCAGCTAAATATGTAGCCTTGGGTAAACAAATCCCCCACCCCAGCTATATCCATTTGCATATAAATTGGCTTTTCGGAGCACTACAACTTTCAGTAATTAAGAATATGTTATACTATGTGTGTTATCGTTCTAAATTCTCTACAACTGTATAACTCCAGTTGGCTAGTACTCAAACAAGATCACTCAGAAGATCAAGACTATCAAAAGTTACATACAATTAAGCAATTTTTGATATTTATATACACAAGTACACCTTTAGTCTGTTTAGACCTTCCTCTTCTAGTTGTTGCTTTATGAAGTTATTTGTGTCATTCATAGCTCATGAACATATATAATTATGCGCGTCACACTTGTAAGCATCGCGTGCAGACCTCTTTGTAAGGATGTAAACAGGTCGTAAACATTTGCGCCACAGATTTATCGTACATGTTAGTGGGTAAGACCTACACATAGTCACACATAGTATCAAAACGTGCTGTGAAATTGGCATGATGTAGTTAGACGTAAGACTTTCAGATTAATTCATCTAGCGTGTTAGGTTGTAGTTAAATTGCTGTTGTTACTCTATTATCGCCCACTCACCCAGCCTTGAAGGCGGGGAAGTGCGACACTTATAGGACACTAGAGTAGTTATTCATTGCATTATGTAGTAGTTTGCGTCGTGTGGTGAACGACTGTTTCCAAGCCTGGTACGTGGTAATATATTAACCACAATGAAGAGGCGGGCCACGGACGCAAGTTCTGTTTTCGAGAATGATCCGAAGCAGGGGAGACGAGATAAGAAACCAGCCTGTGTCCGCAAGATTGGTCCTTATCTCATAGGTGAGTGCCTCTCATAACTATACGTAAACAAGTAATTGAGTTAGGCATTTGTGTAGAATCCCAGCCTTCCTCGATAACTATATTTTGGCCTAAATTTGATACTTCATATCCATTCATTCCATCATGCTGCATCGTTTCATGCTTATCATGTTATAAAATGTGTTTTAGGTAACTTTGAAGTCCAAATAGCACTTCAGACAGTTTGGTTGTGCCAGTCTGCAACACAATGACTGTAGGTTACTGAATACCATGCTTGAAATGAATAGTATAACTGCACATTTTGATGCAAAACCTGAATGTTATTTGGATGTTTAGACCTCCTTTTGTATGAGCAGCATTTCATGATTTCATTTCATTGAATGCCTGGAATAATGTGAAACGATGGTGTGAATGCACTGATATAATCAAATTTAGGCAAGCATGTAATTCATAACAGAATCGAGGTGAGCCCACATTTTGCACAGGTGTTGTGAGTTATTTTAAGAGTAAAGTACTACTCTGAATATACTCACTGGGTAATGTTTTACTGGATTATTAAAGTGAAACAATAAGGCAACTTTTTGATGTTTAATGCACCTAAAAGATTTAATACAACCTAACGGTAACCAATTCCAACTCGATATCTTTAATGTCGGCGATTTATTAGAAAAAACAAGTTTGATTACAGCTATCGTATTTCATGGACAGCTCTATTTTGACCAATAGAAGTACGTCATAAGTTCGTGCCACAACAACAACATTTTGTTGTTGGAAAAGGAATGTTCTGTTTGATTTTAAATTAAACTCAAACAATGAAGAAAGCAATCCCGACTGTTTATTCATTGAACCACATTCAATATTAGAATGTTATAAAACATGAACAGTTCATAACCTCACACAACAGTCTGCATTAATTAAAGTACAGCTGTATTGTGTTATTGCCCACAAGATGAAAATGTATTTGTAAACATGAACAGTTCATGCTTGCTAATAACTTTTGTGATTAAGCTTCCTAAACTCTTTATTATGCAATACATTTAATTCAGTTATAAAAAAACCTGCCGATGTCAGTTACTTTGTGCCAACCATTTTAAGAGATCTTGGCAATGTTGTCAATGTTTCTGAAGCTGGCAGGCAGATTGTTCCACAGGTGTGCACAGATGTCCACGTGCATGTTCGATCGCTGAACATACACATTCTAGACACAGTCATATAGTCTGACATGTACATGTACAGAAATATTTTTAGTTTTGTAGGTATCTTGACAATGCAATGAACATCAGAAATAGATACACTACTATATCAGTAATATTCTGGTTTTTCAGGACCTCTTCTTGGATCCTCTCCTGTCAAGAGTATAGTGCAGTGTTTGGCACGTAAACAAGGGACAGATGATTTCTATACACTTAAGGTATGTCGTTTCATTATTTTTATGCTAATTATGTCCGGAGAAGATTTTATAAAAAACAAACCTTTGTATGGAGGAAAAAGCTCAAGCACTGAATTAAAATATGACTCCAGGGAAGAATTAAACTAGGCATTTATTTCTTAAATAATAGTTATTATAAATATCTGTAATCATTTACAATTTATCAGGAATTGTACTCAGTATTTTACATTTGTTAAAAGGGCAAAGTGTGGTAATAGAAATAATAATAATAATCAGCTACATTTCGTTGTATGAGTACAATCATTACTACAATTTTTAAATGTGTATTTTTGTTGCCAAGATCACATTTACTATGTAAGCGGTCAATTCTGTTACAAATTATGCATTTTTTCCATCAGTTTATATAGTAAATATTTTTTTGATTTTGAGAGAATTGTTTTGGAGGTTTCATATCCTATCTCTCATAATGAAGCAATGTGCCTTTAAAGACTAAGAGAAATTAACCTTTTTATTCCCAATCTAAATAAAATATACTGTAAAAAATAGTGTCCTGATATTCAACTAATTTTTTAACCAGCTCCGTCACCCCATTCGAGACCCCTTTCCGGTTTTCTGAACATTTTGTGCACAGTTTGTTGCGACACCTAGTGGTCGTGATGATGTCAACACAGGTAGCACTACTACCGGTACAATTTAGCATGGCATGGCATGGGTTGGTGTTTCAGGCCATACTTAAAATTGCAATCGTGGAATTTAATATTTTGTTATATCACGGTAAAAATTATAATCTTACCTACAAATGTGTTGCTGGATGGACACTGAAGTTTTGTTTAGTTTTTGAGTTGTTGCCATTTGAACATTGCAAATGCTCAAACATGTAAAGGGATTTAGTATTTTTATATCGCAGTAAAGATAATAACTGTATCTACAAAACTGCCGCTGGATGTACCCAGGATTTGTTTTTAGTTTATGAGTTATTGCTGTTTGAACGTTGTGAATGTTTAATCCTGCAATGTATATGCAGCAGTGCATATAATGCAAGGTTGAGCATTTGCGATGTTCAAATGTTCAAATGGCAATAACTCTAAAACTTAACACAAATGCTGTGCGCATCCAGCCACAGACTTGTAGACAACATTATTATCTTTACGGTGATATAAAAAATACGAATTTCCACAATTGCAATTTCATGTACAGTCTGAAACAAGTGTAAAAGGATAGGCAACATCTGATGGGCTGGTTGCTTTGTGACATACAAGTGGCATGAGTTAGTGACATGAGTTCGCAATGAACAGGCTTCATATTTGGCACATTACTTGACAAGAATATTAAGTTTACGTATACAAAGTTTCAAAAAAAACAAAAAATTTCGTTGCACTTAGTACTTAAGAATGCTGCCCTAAAGAATGTATACGTGTGTATATATATATATATATACAAACTGCCACTTTGTTGAGATCCTGACGCTGCCCGAGGAGCGGAGCGGCAAACAGCAGCAGGAGGACCGCCAGGGGAAGATGCTGCTCCACACGGAGTACTCCCTCCTCTCCCTCCTGCACTCCCAGGACGGCGTGGTCCACCACCATGGCCTCTTCAAGGTCAGTGCATGACACAAACCCTCACAGACATATCTCCTCATGGGCACAAACCCTCACAGACATATCTCCTCATGGGCACAAACCCTCACATACATATCTCCTCATGGGCACAATCCCTCACAGACATATCTCCTCATGGGCACAAACCCTCACAGACATATCTCCTCATGGACACAACCCCTCACAGACATATCTCCTCATGAGCACAAACCCTCACAGACATATCTCCTCATGGACACAACCCCTCACAGATATATCTCCTCATGGACAAAACCCCTCACAGACATATCTCCTCATGGGCACAAACCCTCACATACATATCTCCTCATGGACACAACCCCTCACAGGTATATCTCCTCATGGGCACAACTCCTCACAGACATATCTCCTCGTGGACAAAACCCCTCACAGACATATCTCCTCATGGGCACAAACCCTCACATACATATCTCCTCATGGGCACAACCCCTCACAGACATGTCTCCACATGGATACAACTCCTCACAGACATATCTCCTCGTGGACAAAACCCCTCACAGACATATCTCCTCATGGACAAAACCCCTCACAGACATATCTCCTCATCAGCACAATCCCTCACATACATATCTCCTCATGGACACAAACCCTCACATACATATCTCCTCATGGACACAAACCCTCACAGACATATCTCCTCATGGGCACAAACCCTCACAGACATATCTCCTCATGGGCACAAACCCTCACAGACATATCTCCTCATGGGCACAAACCCTCACAGACATATCTCCTCATGGGCACAAACCCTCACAGACATATCTCCTCATGGGCACAAACCCTCACAGACATATCTCCTCATGGGCACAAACCCTCACAGACATATCTCCTCATGGACACAACCCCTCACAAATATATCTCCTCATGGACACAACCCCTCACAGATATATCTCCTCATGGACAAAACCCCTCACAGATATATCTCCTCATGGACAAAACCCCTCACAGACATATCTCCTCATGGGCACAAACCCTCACATACATATCTCCTCATGGGCACAAACCCTCACATACATATCTCCTCATGGACACAACCCCTCACAGACATATCTCCTCGTGGGCACAACTCCTCACAGAAATATCTCCTCGTGGACAAAACCCCTCACAGACATATCTCCTCATGGGCACAAACCCTCACAGACATATCTCCTCATGGGCACAAAACCTCACAGACATATCTCCTCATGGACACAACCCCTCACAAATATATCTCCTCATGGACACAACCCCTCACAGATATATCTCCTCCTGGACAAAACCCCTCACAGACATATCTCCTCATGGGCACAAACCCTCACATACATAACTCCTCATGGACACAACTCCTCACAGACATATCTCCACATGGACACAACTCCTCACAGACATATCTCCTCGTGGACAAAACCCCTCACAGACATATCTCCTCATGGACAAAACCCCTCACAGACATATCTCCTCATGGGCACAACCCCTCACATACATATCTCCTCATGGACACAACCCCCCACAGACATATCTCCTCTTGGACACAACCCCTCACAGACATATCTTCTCATGGACACAAACTCTCACAGACATATCTTCTCATGGACACAACCCCTCAGGCCCTCACATACGTATCTCCTCATGGACACAACCCCTCACAGACATATCTCCTCATGGACACAACCCCTCACAGACATATCTCCTCATGGACACAACCCCTCACAGACATATCTCCTCATGGACACAACCCCTCACATACACATCTCCTCATGGACACAACCCCTCACAGACATATCTCCTGATGGACACAACCCCTCACAGACATATCTCATCATGGACACCACCCCTCACAGACATATCTCCTCATGGACACAACCCCTCACAGACATATCTCCTCATGGACACAAACTCTCACAGACATATCTTCTCATGGACACAACCCCTCAGGCCCTCACATACATATCTCCTCATGGACACAACCCCTCACAGACATATATCCTCATGGACACAACCCCTCACATACACATCTCCTCATGGACACAATCCCTCACAGACATATCTCCTCATGGACACAAACCCTCACATACATATCTCCTCATGGACACAAACCCTCACAGACATATCTCCTCATGGGCACAAACCCTCACAGACATATCTCCTCATGGGCACAAACCCTCACAGACATATCTCCTCATGGGCACAAACCCTCACAGACATATCTCCTCATGGGCACAAACCCTCACAGACATATCTCCTCATGGGCACAAACCCTCACAGACATATCTCCTCATGGGCACAAACCCTCACAGACATATCTCCTCATGGACACAACCCCTCACAAATATATCTCCTCATGGACACAACCCCTCACAGATATATCTCCTCATGGACAAAACCGCTCACAGACATATCTCCTCATGGACACAACCCCTCACAGACATATCTCCTCATGGACACAACCCCTCACAGACATATCTCTTCATGGACACAACCCCTCACATACATATCTCTTCATGGACACAACCCCTCACAGCATATCTCCTCATGGACACAACCGCTCACAGACATATCTCCTCATGGACACAACCCCTCACATAGATATCTCCTCATGGACACAACCCCTCACAGACATATCTCTTCATGGACACAACCCCTCACAGCATATCTCCTCATGGACACAACCGCTCACAGACATATCTCCTCATGGACACAACCCCTCACATACATATCTCCTCATGGACACCACCCCTCACAGACATATCTCCTCATGGACACAACCCCTCACAGACATATCTCCTCATGGACACAACCGCTCACAGACATATCTCCTCATGGACACAACCCCTCACATACATATCTCCTCATGGACACAACCCCTCACATACATATCTCCTCATGGACACAACCCCTCACATACATATCTCCTCATGGACACAACCCCTCACAGACATATCTCCTCATGGGCACAAACCCTCACAGACATATCTCCTCATGGGCACAAACCCTCACAGACATATCTCCTCATGGGCACAAACCCTCACAGACATATCTCCTCATGGGCACAAACCCTCACAGACATATCTCCTCATGGGCACAAACCCTCACAGACATATCTCCTCATGGACACAACCCCTCACAAATATATCTCCTCATGGACACAACCCCTCACAGATATATCTCCTCATGGACAAAACCCCTCACAGATATATCTCCTCATGGACAAAACCCCTCACAGACATATCTCCTCATGGGCACAAACCCTCACATACATATCTCCTCATGGACACAACCCCTCACAGACATATCTCCTCGTGGGCACAACTCCTCACAGAAATATCTCCTCGTGGACAAAACCCCTCACAGACATATCTCCTCATGGGCACAAACCCTCACAGACATATCTCCTCATGGGCACAAAACCTCACAGACATATCTCCTCATGGACACAACCCCTCACAAATATATCTCCTCATGGACACAACCCCTCACAGATATATCTCCTCCTGGACAAAACCCCTCACAGACATATCTCCTCATGGGCACAAACCCTCACATACATAACTCCTCATGGACACAACTCCTCACAGACATATATCCACATGGACACAACTCCTCACAGACATATCTCCTCGTGGACAAAACCCCTCACAGACATATCTCTTCATGGACAAAACCCCTCACAGACATATCTCCTCATGGGCACAACCCCTCACATACATATCTCCTGATGGACACAACCCCCCACAGACATATCTCCTCTTGGACACAACCCCTCACAGACATATCTTCTCATGGACACAAACTCTCACAGACATATCTTCTCATGGACACAACCCCTCAGGCCCTCACATACGTATCTCCTCATGGACACAACCCCTCACAGACATATCTCCTCATGGACACAACCCCTCACAGACATATCTCCTCATGGACACAACCCCTCACAGACATATCTCCTCATGGACACAACCCCTCACATACACATCTCCTCATGGACACAACCCCTCACAGACATATCTCCTCATGGACACAACCCCTCACAGACATATCTCATCATGGACACCACCCCTCACAGACATATCTCCTCATGGACACAACCCCTCACAGACATATCTTCTCATGGACACAAACTCTCACAGACATATCTTCTCATGGACACAACCCCTCAGGCCCTCACATACATATCTCCTCATGGACACAACCCCTCACAGACATATATCCTCATGGACACAACCCCTCACATACACATCTCCTCATGGACACAATCCCTCACAGACATATCTTCTCATGGACACAACCCCTCACAGACATATCTCCTCATGGACACAACCCCTCACAGACATATCTCTTCATGGACACAACCCCTCACATACACATCTCCTCATGGACACAATCCCTCACATACATATCTTCTCATGGACACAACCCCTCACAGACATATCTCCTCATGGACACAACCCCTCACAGACATATCTCTTCATGGACACAACCCCTCACAGACATATCTCCTCATGGACACAACCCCTCACAGACATATCTCCTCATGGACACAACCCCTCACATACACATCTCCTCATGGACACAACCCCTCACAGACATATCTCCTCATGGACACAACCCCTCACAGACATATCTCTTCATGGACACAACCCCTCACATACACATCTCCTCATGGACACAATCCCTCACATACATATCTTCTCATGGACACAACCCCTCACAGACATATCTCCTCATGGACACAACCCCTCACAGACATATCTCTTCATGGACACAACCCCTCACATACATATCTCTTCATGGACACAACCCCTCACAGCATATCTCCTCATGGACACAACCGCTCACAGACATATCTCCTCATGGACACAACCCCTCACATACATATCTCCTCATGGACACAACCCCTCACAGACATATCTCTTCATGGACACAACCCCTCACAGCATATCTCCTCATGGACACAACCGCTCACAGACATATCTCCTCATGGACACAACCCCTCACATACATATCTCCTCATGGACACCACCCCTCACAGACATATCTCCTCATGGACACAACCCCTCACAGACATATCTCCTCATGGACACAACCGCTCACAGACATATCTCCTCATGGACACAACCCCTCACATACATATCTCCTCATGGACACAACCCCTCACATACATATCTCCTCATGGACACAACCCCTCACATACATATCTCCTCATGGACACAACCCCTCACAGACATATCTCCTCATGGGCACAAACCCTCACAGACATATCTCCTCATGGGCACAAACCCTCACAGACATATCTCCTCATGGGCACAAACCCTCACAGACATATCTCCTCATGGGCACAAACCCTCACAGACATATCTCCTCATGGGCACAAACCCTCACAGACATATCTCCTCATGGACACAACCCCTCACAAATATATCTCCTCATGGACACAACCCCTCACAGATATATCTCCTCATGGACAAAACCCCTCACAGATATATCTCCTCATGAACAAAACCCCTCACAGACATATCTCCTCATGGGCACAAACCCTCACATACATATCTCCTCATGGACACAACCCCTCACAGACATATCTCCTCGTGGGCACAACTCCTCACAGAAATATCTCCTCGTGGACAAAACCCCTCACAGACATATCTCCTCATGGGCACAAACCCTCACAGACATATCTCCTCATGGGCACAAAACCTCACAGACATATCTCCTCATGGACACAACCCCTCACAAATATATCTCCTCATGGACACAACCCCTCACAGATATATCTCCTCCTGGACAAAACCCCTCACAGACATATCTCCTCATGGGCACAAACCCTCACATACATAACTCCTCATGGACACAACTCCTCACAGACATATCTCCACATGGACACAACTCCTCACAGACATATCTCCTCGTGGACAAAACCCCTCACAGACATATCTCCTCATGGACAAAACCCCTCACAGACATATCTCCTCATGGGCACAACCCCTCACATACATATCTCCTCATGGACACAACCCCCCACAGACATATCTCCTCTTGGACACAACCCCTCACAGACATATCTTCTCATGGACACAAACTCTCACAGACATATCTTCTCATGGACACAACCCCTCAGGCCCTCACATACGTATCTCCTCATGGACACAACCCCTCACAGACATATCTCCTCATGGACACAACCCCTCACAGACATATCTCCTCATGGACACAAGCCCTCACATACACATCTCCTCATGGACACAACCCCTCACAGACATATCTCCTCATGGACACAACCCCTCACAGACATATCTCATCATGGACACCACCCCTCACAGACATATCTCCTCATGGACACAACCCCTCACAGACATATCTCCTCATGGACACAAACTCTCACATACATATCTTCTCATGGACACAACCCCTCAGGCCTTCACATACATATCTCCTCATGGATACAACCCCTCACAGACATATATCCTCATGGACACAACCCCTCACATACACATCTCCTCATGGACACAATCCCTCACAGACATATCTTCTCATGGACACAACCCCTCACAGACATATCTCCTCATGGACACAACCCCTCACAGACATATCTCTTCATGGACACAACCCCTCACATACACATCTCCTCATGGACACAATCCCTCACATACATATCTTCTCATGGACACAACCCCTCAGGCCCTCACATACATATCTCCTCATGGACACAACCCCTCACAGACATATATCCTCATGGACACAACCCCTCACATACACATCTCCTCATGGACACAATCCCTCACAGACATATCTTCTCATGGACACAACCCCTCACAGATATATCTCCTCATGGACACAACCCCTCACAGACATATCTCTTCATGGACACAACCCCTCACATACACATCTCCTCATGGACACAATCCCTCACATACATATCTTCTCATGGACACAACCCCTCACAGACATATCTCCTCATGGACACAACCCTTCACAGACATATCTCTTCATGGACACAACCCCTCACAGACATATCTCCTCATGGACACAACCCCTCACAGACATATCTCCTCATGGACACAACCCCTCACATACACATCTCCTCATGGACACAACCCCTCACAGACATATCTCCTCATGGACACAACCCCTCACAGACATATCTCTTCATGGACACAACCCCTCACATACACATCTCCTCATGGACACAATCCCTCACATACATATCTTCTCATGGACACAACCCCTCACAGACATATCTCCTCATGGACACAACCCCTCACAGACATATCTCCTCATGGGCACAAACCCTCACATACATATCTCCTCATGGACACAACCCCTCACAGACATATCTCCTCGTGGGCACAACTCCTCACAGAAATATCTCCTCGTGGACAAAACCCCTCACAGACATATCTCCTCATGGGCACAAACCCTCACAGACATATCTCCTCATGGGCACAAAACCTCACAGACATATCTCCTCATGGACACAACCCCTCACAAATATATCTCCTCATGGACACAACCCCTCACAGATATATCTCCTCCTGGACAAAACCCCTCACAGACATATCTCCTCATGGGCACAAACCCTCACATACATAACTCCTCATGGACACAACTCCTCACAGACATATATCCACATGGACACAACTCCTCACAGACATATCTCCTCGTGGACAAAACCCCTCACAGACATATCTCTTCATGGACAAAACCCCTCACAGACATATCTCCTCATGGGCACAACCCCTCACATACATATCTCCTCATGGACACAACCCCCCACAGACATATCTCCTCTTGGACACAACCCCTCACAGACATATCTTCTCATGGACACAAACTCTCACAGACATATCTTCTCATGGACACAACCCCTCAGGCCCTCACATACGTATCTCCTCATGGACACAACCCCTCACAGACATATCTCCTCATGGACACAACCCCTCACAGACATATCTCCTCATGGACACAACCCCTCACAGACATATCTCCTCATGGACACAACCCCTCACATACACATCTCCTCATGGACACAACCCCTCACAGACATATCTCCTCATGGACACAACCCCTCACAGACATATCTCATCATGGACACCACCCCTCACAGACATATCTCCTCATGGACACAACCCCTCACATACATATCTCCTCATGGACACAACCCCTCACAGACATATCTCTTCATGGACACAACCCCTCACAGCATATCTCCTCATGGACACAACCGCTCACAGACATATCTCCTCATGGACACAACCCCTCACAGACATATCTCCTCGTGGGCACAACTCCTCACAGAAATATCTCCTCGTGGACAAAACCCCTCACAGACATATCTCCTCATGGGCACAAACCCTCACAGACATATCTCCTCATGGGCACAAAACCTCACAGACATATCTCCTCATGGACACAACCCCTCACAAATATATCTCCTCATGGACACAACCCCTCACAGATATATCTCCTCCTGGACAAAACCCCTCACAGACATATCTCCTCATGGGCACAAACCCTCACATACATAACTCCTCATGGACACAACTCCTCACAGACATATCTCCTCGTGGACAAAACCCCTCACAGACATATCTCCTCATGGACAAAACCCCTCACAGACATATCTCCTCATGGGCACAACCCCTCACATACATATCTCCTCATGGACACAACCCCCCACAGACATATCTCCTCTTGGACACAACCCCTCACAGACATATCTTCTCATGGACACAAACTCTCACAGACATATCTTCTCATGGACACAACCCCTCAGGCCCTCACATACGTATCTCCTCATGGACACAACCCCTCACAGACATATCTCCTCATGGACACAACCCCTCACAGACATATCTCCTCATGGACACAACCCCTCACATACACATCTCCTCATGGACACAACCCCTCACAGACATATCTCCTCATGGACACAACCCCTCACAGACATATCTCATCATGGACACCACCCCTCACAGACATATCTCCTCATGGACACAACCCCTCACAGACATATCTCCTCATGGACACAAACTCTCACATACATATCTTCTCATGGACACAACCCCTCAGGCCCTCACATACATATCTCCTCATGGACACAACCCCTCACAGACATATATCCTCATGGACACAACCCCTCACATACACATCTCCTCATGGACACAATCCCTCACAGACATATCTTCTCATGGACACAACCCCTCACAGACATATCTCCTCATGGACACAACCCCTCACAGACATATCTCTTCATGGACACAACCCCTCACATACACATCTCCTCATGGACACAATCCCTCACATACATATCTTCTCATGGACACAACCCCTCAGGCCCTCACATACATATCTCCTCATGGACACAACCCCTCACAGACATATATCCTCATGGACACAACCCCTCACATACACATCTCCTCATGGACACAATCCCTCACAGACATATCTTCTCATGGACACAACCCCTCACAGATATATCTCCTCATGGACACAACCCCTCACAGACATATCTCTTCATGGACACAACCCCTCACATACACATCTCCTCATGGACACAATCCCTCACATACATATCTTCTCATGGACACAACCCCTCACAGACATATCTCCTCATGGACACAACCCCTCACAGACATATCTCTTCATGGACACAACCCCTCACAGACATATCTCCTCATGGACACAACCCCTCACAGACATATCTCCTCATGGACACAACCCCTCACATACACATCTCCTCATGGACACAACCCCTCACAGACATATCTCCTCATGGACACAACCCCTCACAGACATATCTCTTCATGGACACAACCCCTCACATACACATCTCCTCATGGACACAATCCCTCACATACATATCTTCTCATGGACACAACCCCTCACAGACATATCTCCTCATGGACACAACCCCTCACAGACATATCTCTTCATGGACACAACCCCTCACATACATATCTCTTCATGGACACAACCCCTCACAGCATATCTCCTCATGGACACAACCCCTCACAGACATATCTCTTCATGGACACAACCCCTCACAGCATATCTCCTCATGGACACAACCGCTCACAGACATATCTCCTCATGGACACAACCCCTCACATACATATCTCCTCATGGACACAACCCCTCACAGACATATCTCCTCATGGACACAACCCCTCACAGACATATCTCCTCATGGACACAACCCCTCACAGACATATCTCCTCATGGACACAACCCCTCACATACATATCTCCTCATGGACACAACCCCTCACATACATATCTCCTCATGGACACAACCCCTCACAGACATATCTCATCATGGACACCACCCCTCACAGACATATCTCCTCATGGACACAACCCCTCACAGACATATCTTCTCATGGACACAAACTCTCACAGACATATCTTCTCATGGACACAACCCCTCAGGCCCTCACATACATATCTCCTCATGGACACAACCCCTCACAGACATATATCCTCATGGACACAACCCCTCACATACACATCTCCTCATGGACACAATCCCTCACAGACATATCTTCTCATGGACACAACCCCTCACAGACATATCTCCTCATGGACACAACCCCTCACAGACATATCTCTTCATGGACACAACCCCTCACATACACATCTCCTCATGGACACAATCCCTCACATACATATCTTCTCATGGACACAACCCCTCACAGACATATCTCCTCATGGACACAACCCCTCACAGACATATCTCTTCATGGACACAACCCCTCACAGACATATCTCCTCATGGACACAACCCCTCACAGACATATCTCCTCATGGACACAACCCCTCACATACACATCTCCTCATGGACACAACCCCTCACAGACATATCTCCTCATGGACACAACCCCTCACAGACATATCTCTTCATGGACACAACCCCTCACATACACATCTCCTCATGGACACAATCCCTCACATACATATCTTCTCATGGACACAACCCCTCACAGACATATCTCCTCATGGACACAACCCCTCACAGACATATCTCTTCATGGACACAACCCCTCACATACATATCTCTTCATGGACACAACCCCTCACAGCATATCTCCTCATGGACACAACCGCTCACAGACATATCTCCTCATGGACACAACCCCTCACATACATATCTCCTCATGGACACAACCCCTCACAGACATATCTCTTCATGGACACAACCCCTCACAGCATATCTCCTCATGGACACAACCGCTCACAGACATATCTCCTCATGGACACAACCCCTCACATACATATCTCCTCATGGACACCACCCCTCACAGACATATCTCCTCATGGACACAACCCCTCACAGACATATCTCCTCATGGACACAACCGCTCACAGACATATCTCCTCATGGACACAACCCCTCACATACATATCTCCTCATGGACACAACCCCTCACATACATATCTCCTCATGGACACAACCCCTCACATACATATCTCCTCATGGACACAACCCCTCACAGACATATCTCCTCATGGGCACAAACCCTCACAGACATATCTCCTCATGGGCACAAACCCTCACAGACATATCTCCTCATGGGCACAAACCCTCACAGACATATCTCCTCATGGGCACAAACCCTCACAGACATATCTCCTCATGGGCACAAACCCTCACAGACATATCTCCTCATGGACACAACCCCTCACAAATATATCTCCTCATGGACAAAACCCCTCACAGATATATCTCCTCATGGACAAAACCCCTCACAGATATATCTCCTCATGAACAAAACCCCTCACAGACATATCTCCTCATGGGCACAAACCCTCACATACATATCTCCTCATGGACACAACCCCTCACAGACATATCTCCTCGTGGGCACAACTCCTCACAGAAATATCTCCTCGTGGACAAAACCCCTCACAGACATATCTCCTCATGGGCACAAACCCTCACAGACATATCTCCTCATGGGCACAAAACCTCACAGACATATCTCCTCATGGACACAACCCCTCACAAATATATCTCCTCATGGACACAACCCCTCACAGATATATCTCCTCCTGGACAAAACCCCTCACAGACATATCTCCTCATGGGCACAAACCCTCACATACATAACTCCTCATGGACACAACTCCTCACAGACATATCTCCACATGGACACAACTCCTCACAGACATATCTCCTCGTGGACAAAACCCCTCACAGACATATCTCCTCATGGACAAAACCCCTCACAGACATATCTCCTCATGGGCACAACCCCTCACATACATATCTCCTCATGGACACAACCCCCCACAGACATATCTCCTCTTGGACACAACCCCTCACAGACATATCTTCTCATGGACACAAACTCTCACAGACATATCTTCTCATGGACACAACCCCTCAGGCCCTCACATACGTATCTCCTCATGGACACAACCCCTCACAGACATATCTCCTCATGGACACAACCCCTCACAGACATATCTCCTCATGGACACAAGCCCTCACATACACATCTCCTCATGGACACAACCCCTCACAGACATATCTCCTCATGGACACAACCCCTCACAGACATATCTCATCATGGACACCACCCCTCACAGACATATCTCCTCATGGACACAACCCCTCACAGACATATCTCCTCATGGACACAAACTCTCACATACATATCTTCTCATGGACACAACCCCTCAGGCCTTCACATACATATCTCCTCATGGACACAACCCCTCACAGACATATATCCTCATGGACACAACCCCTCACATACACATCTCCTCATGGACACAATCCCTCACAGACATATCTTCTCATGGACACAACCCCTCACAGACATATCTCCTCATGGACACAACCCCTCACAGACATATCTCTTCATGGACACAACCCCTCACATACACATCTCCTCATGGACACAATCCCTCACATACATATCTTCTCATGGACACAACCCCTCAGGCCCTCACATACATATCTCCTCATGGACACAACCCCTCACAGACATATATCCTCATGGACACAACCCCTCACATACACATCTCCTCATGGACACAATCCCTCACAGACATATCTTCTCATGGACACAACCCCTCACAGATATATCTCCTCATGGACACAACCCCTCACAGACATATCTCTTCATGGACACAACCCCTCACATACACATCTCCTCATGGACACAATCCCTCACATACATATCTTCTCATGGACACAACCCCTCACAGACATATCTCCTCATGGACACAACCCTTCACAGACATATCTCTTCATGGACACAACCCCTCACAGACATATCTCCTCATGGACACAACCCCTCACAGACATATCTCCTCATGGACACAACCCCTCACATACACATCTCCTCATGGACACAACCCCTCACAGACATATCTCCTCATGGACACAACCCCTCACAGACATATCTCTTCATGGACACAACCCCTCACATACACATCTCCTCATGGACACAATCCCTCACATACATATCTTCTCATGGACACAACCCCTCACAGACATATCTCCTCATGGACACAACCCCTCACAGACATATCTCCTCATGGGCACAAACCCTCACATACATATCTCCTCATGGACACAACCCCTCACAGACATATCTCCTCGTGGGCACAACTCCTCACAGAAATATCTCCTCGTGGACAAAACCCCTCACAGACATATCTCCTCATGGGCACAAACCCTCACAGACATATCTCCTCATGGGCACAAAACCTCACAGACATATCTCCTCATGGACACAACCCCTCACAAATATATCTCCTCATGGACACAACCCCTCACAGATATATCTCCTCCTGGACAAAACCCCTCACAGACATATCTCCTCATGGGCACAAACCCTCACATACATAACTCCTCATGGACACAACTCCTCACAGACATATATCCACATGGACACAACTCCTCACAGACATATCTCCTCGTGGACAAAACCCCTCACAGACATATCTCTTCATGGACAAAACCCCTCACAGACATATCTCCTCATGGGCACAACCCCTCACATACATATCTCCTCATGGACACAACCCCCCACAGACATATCTCCTCTTGGACACAACCCCTCACAGACATATCTTCTCATGGACACAAACTCTCACAGACATATCTTCTCATGGACACAACCCCTCAGGCCCTCACATACGTATCTCCTCATGGACACAACCCCTCACAGACATATCTCCTCATGGACACAACCCCTCACAGACATATCTCCTCATGGACACAACCCCTCACAGACATATCTCCTCATGGACACAACCCCTCACATACACATCTCCTCATGGACACAACCCCTCACAGACATATCTCCTCATGGACACAACCCCTCACAGACATATCTCATCATGGACACCACCCCTCACAGACATATCTCCTCATGGACACAACCCCTCACATACATATCTCCTCATGGACACAACCCCTCACAGACATATCTCTTCATGGACACAACCCCTCACAGCATATCTCCTCATGGACACAACCGCTCACAGACATATCTCCTCATGGACACAACCCCTCACAGACATATCTCCTCGTGGGCACAACTCCTCACAGAAATATCTCCTCGTGGACAAAACCCCTCACAGACATATCTCCTCATGGGCACAAACCCTCACAGACATATCTCCTCATGGGCACAAAACCTCACAGACATATCTCCTCATGGACACAACCCCTCACAAATATATCTCCTCATGGACACAACCCCTCACAGATATATCTCCTCCTGGACAAAACCCCTCACAGACATATCTCCTCATGGGCACAAACCCTCACATACATAACTCCTCATGGACACAACTCCTCACAGACATATCTCCACATGGACACAACTCCTCACAGACATATCTCCTCGTGGACAAAACCCCTCACAGACATATCTCCTCATGGACAAAACCCCTCACAGACATATCTCCTCATGGGCACAACCCCTCACATACATATCTCCTCATGGACACAACCCCCCACAGACATATCTCCTCTTGGACACAACCCCTCACAGACATATCTTCTCATGGACACAAACTCTCACAGACATATCTTCTCATGGACACAACCCCTCAGGCCCTCACATACGTATCTCCTCATGGACACAACCCCTCACAGACATATCTCCTCATGGACACAACCCCTCACAGACATCTCCTCATGGACACAACCCCTCACATACACATCTCCTCATGGACACAACCCCTCACAGACATATCTCCTCATGGACACAACCCCTCACAGACATATCTCATCATGGACACCACCCCTCACAGACATATCTCCTCATGGACACAACCCCTCACAGACATATCTCCTCATGGACACAAACTCTCACATACATATCTTCTCATGGACACAACCCCTCAGGCCCTCACATACATATCTCCTCATGGACACAACCCCTCACAGACATATATCCTCATGGACACAACCCCTCACATACACATCTCCTCATGGACACAATCCCTCACAGACATATCTTCTCATGGACACAACCCCTCACAGACATATCTCCTCATGGACACAACCCCTCACAGACATATCTCTTCATGGACACAACCCCTCACATACACATCTCCTCATGGACACAATCCCTCACATACATATCTTCTCATGGACACAACCCCTCAGGCCCTCACATACATATCTCCTCATGGACACAACCCCTCACAGACATATATCCTCATGGACACAACCCCTCACATACACATCTCCTCATGGACACAATCCCTCACAGACATATCTTCTCATGGACACAACCCCTCACAGATATATCTCCTCATGGACACAACCCCTCACAGACATATCTCTTCATGGACACAACCCCTCACATACACATCTCCTCATGGACACAATCCCTCACATACATATCTTCTCATGGACACAACCCCTCACAGACATATCTCCTCATGGACACAACCCCTCACAGACATATCTCTTCATGGACACAACCCCTCACAGACATATCTCCTCATGGACACAACCCCTCACAGACATATCTCCTCATGGACACAACCCCTCACATACACATCTCCTCATGGACACAACCCCTCACAGACATATCTCCTCATGGACACAACCCCTCACAGACATATCTCTTCATGGACACAACCCCTCACATACACATCTCCTCATGGACACAATCCCTCACATACATATCTTCTCATGGACACAACCCCTCACAGACATATCTCCTCATGGACACAACCCCTCACAGACATATCTCTTCATGGACACAACCCCTCACATACATATCTCTTCATGGACACAACCCCTCACAGCATATCTCCTCATGGACACAACCCCTCACAGACATATCTCTTCATGGACACAACCCCTCACAGCATATCTCCTCATGGACACAACCGCTCACAGACATATCTCCTCATGGACACAACCCCTCACATACATATCTCCTCATGGACACCACCCCTCACAGACATATCTCCTCATGGACACAACCCCTCACAGACATATCTCCTCATGGACACAACCGCTCACAGACATATCTCCTCATGGACACAACCCCTCACATACATATCTCCTCATGGACACAACCCCTCACATACATATCTCCTCATGGACACAACCCCTCACATACATATCTCCTCATGGACACAACCCCTCACAGACATATCTCCTCATGGGCACAAACCCTCACAGACATATCTCCTCATGGGCACAAACCCTCACAGACATATCTCCTCATGGGCACAAACCCTCACAGACATATCTCCTCATGGGCACAAACCCTCACAGACATATCTCCTCATGGGCACAAACCCTCACAGACATATCTCCTCATGGACACAACCCCTCACAAATATATCTCCTCATGGACACAACCCCTCACAGATATATCTCCTCATGGACAAAACCCCTCACAGATATATCTCCTCATGGACAAAACCCCTCACAGACATATCTCCTCATGGGCACAAACCCTCACATACATATCTCCTCATGGACACAACCCCTCACAGACATATCTCCTCGTGGGCACAACTCCTCACAGAAATATCTCCTCGTGGACAAAACCCCTCACAGACATATCTCCTCATGGGCACAAACCCTCACAGACATATCTCCTCATGGGCACAAAACCTCACAGACATATCTCCTCATGGACACAACCCCTCACAAATATATCTCCTCATGGACACAACCCCTCACAGATATATCTCCTCCTGGACAAAACCCCTCACAGACATATCTCCTCATGGGCACAAACCCTCACATACATAACTCCTCATGGACACAACTCCTCACAGACATATCTCCACATGGACACAACTCCTCACAGACATATCTCCTCGTGGACAAAACCCCTCACAGACATATCTCCTCATGGACAAAACCCCTCACAGACATATCTCCTCATGGGCACAACCCCTCACATACATATCTCCTCATGGACACAACCCCCCACAGACATATCTCCTCTTGGACACAACCCCTCACAGACATATCTTCTCATGGACACAAACTCTCACAGACATATCTTCTCATGGACACAACCCCTCAGGCCCTCACATACGTATCTCCTCATGGACACAACCCCTCACAGACATATCTCCTCATGGACACAACCCCTCACAGACATATCTCCTCATGGACACAACCCCTCACAGACATATCTCCTCATGGACACAACCCCTCACATACACATCTCCTCATGGACACAACCCCTCACAGACATATCTCCTCATGGACACAACCCCTCACAGACATATCTCATCATGGACACCACCCCTCACAGACATATCTCCTCATGGACACAACCCCTCACAGACATATCTCCTCATGGACACAAACTCTCACAGACATATCTTCTCATGGACACAACCCCTCAGGCCCTCACATACATATCTCCTCATGGACACAACCCCTCACAGACATATATCCTCATGGACACAACCCCTCACATACACATCTCCTCATGGACACAATCCCTCACAGACATATCTTCTCATGGACACAACCCCTCACAGACATATCTCCTCATGGACACAACCCCTCACAGACATATCTCTTCATGGACACAACCCCTCACATACACATCTCCTCATGGACACAATCCCTCACATACATATCTTCTCATGGACACAACCCCTCACAGACATATCTCCTCATGGACACAACCCCTCACAGACATATCTCTTCATGGACACAACCCCTCACATACATATCTCTTCATGGACACAACCCCTCATAGCATATCTCCTCATGGACACAACCGCTCACAGACATATCTCCTCATGGACACAACCCCTCACATACATATCTCCTCATGGACACAACCCCTCACAGACATATCTCTTCATGGACACAACCCCTCACAGCATATCTCCTCATGGACACAACCGCTCACAGACATATCTCCTCATGGACACAACCCCTCACATACATATCTCCTCATGGACACCACCCCTCACAGACATATCTCCTCATGGACACAACCCCTCACAGACATATCTCCTCATGGACACAACCGCTCACAGACATATCTCCTCATGGACACAACCCCTCACATACATATCTCCTCATGGACACAACCCCTCACATACATATCTCCTCATGGACACAACCCCTCACATACATATCTCCTCATGGACACAACCCCTCACAGACATATCTCCTCATCGACACAACCCCTCACAGACATATCTCCTCATGGACACAACCGCTCACAGACATATCTCCTCATGGACACAACCCCTCACATACATATCTCCTCATGGACACAACCCCTCACATACATATCTCCTCATGGACACAACCCCTCACATACACATCTCCTCATGGACACAATCCATCACAGACATATCTTCTCATGGACACAACCCCTCACAGCATATCTCCTCATGGACACAACCCCTCACAGCATATCTCCTCATGGACACAACCCCTCACATACACATCTCCTCATGGACACAATCCCTCACAGACATATCTCTTCATGGACACAACCCCTCACAGACATATCTCCTCATGGACACAACCCCTCACAGACATATTTCTTCATGGACACTGATTGATATCAATGTGGACCACAGTGGTGTTGTAGCTAGAGCTTCGGACTCTCGAGTATTGTATACATGTGTATTTACAAACTGAGTGCATCCACCCCATACACACGATACATACATACACACATGATACATATATACACACATAATACATACATAAATACATACATACATGATACATACATACATGATACATACATACACGCATGATACATACATACACACATGATACATACATACATACATACACGCATCACGTGACGCATGATACATACATACACACATGATACATACATACACACATGATACATACATACAGACTCTCTTGTCCTCGACGTAGTCGACAACAAAATGGGATTGACCCCGCCACTCACAACGAATGACATCGAACGAAGCCATCGCTTAGGCACCAAACGAGACACGGGGTGCCGTTCAATCATTGTGTGTTTCAAGTCTGAGCGAATGTGTGATAACGTCTTTCGTAATCACATACACACATGCACACACAAACACTGTATGCATGTGTGTGTGTGTGTGTGTGTATGTTCATATGTCTGCGTATGTTATCAAAGCTGCCATACATTCATGCATGCATCCTTGGAAAATGAACCAATAATTTAAACTCACTGACATTACCCCAAGACCAGCTACTAACTACAGTATACTTTCACTTTTAATATCACCCGAAGACCAGCCACTATTTCCACTTTTGACATCACCCCCAAGACCAGCTACTAACTGTAGTCAGCTTTCACTTCTGATATCACCCTCAAGACAAGCCACCATTTCCACTTTTGATATCACCCCCAAGACCAGCCACTAACTAGTCTCGCTTAACCGACTCTCGCCTAGCTGCGTGATATCGCCAGAACGATAGTCTGGCTCTGAATGGCCCTTTTGAATGTTATGCCATGAGAGCTGCCACCTAGTGAATATGCATGTGATTAAAAGGCATTAAACTACAAAAAAAGTTTAATGTCGGTTTATTTTGTGTGTGACATGTTTCAATATAAGTTTAATGTTGACTAGTTGTTATAGTATAGTATTATCTGATAAAAGTGTATCCTTATTGAATTTGTTATTTCATAATTGGCCTGAGAGCCAATCATCGTCTCTACCCAAATCTGGGATAAAGCCCCCTATTGGTAACAATGGCTGGAGCTTAATAATCCAGACCGTTGTGACGGGCCAATGCTGTCACCTCACAATGGCTGGATAATCAAGGCTATCCATTAACTACAGTGTACGTTCACTTTTGACATCACCCCCAAGACCTGCCACTAAGTTCTTTCACTTTTCACATCACCCCGAGACCAGCCACTAACCCCTTTCATTTTTGATATCACCCACAGGACGACGCCCAGGAGGAGTCTGTCAACAGCCGAGGCCAGATGGAGCTGACGGGTCGACTCAGAAAGAGGCTGTGTCTCGTTCTTGACTGCTTGGTCCCTCATGACTTCAGCAGCAAGAACGCTAGTCTCATCAATCTGCAACATTACGTGATCAAGGAGAAGAAGCTGTCAGAGAAACAGGCCATTGTCATATTCTTCGACATTGTCCATGTCGTTGAGAGTCTGCACAGTGTAGGTGACACCCGCCAAAATTAGGTGACATCGACAGAATTAGGTGACACTTCCAAAATTAGGTGACTCTGCCAGAATTGGGTAACACTGCCAGATTTAGGTGACACCGCCAAAATTAGGTGGCACTGTCAAGATTAGGTGATAGCGCCAACAATTTATGTGATACAACCAAAATTAGGTGATACCACCAAAATTAGGCCATACCATCAGAACCAGGTGACACCACCAAGATTAGGTGATGTTGTAAAAACGAATGGATACAACAAAACTTCGTTCACACAGCCAATATTAGGTGCCAAAACTAGATGATCCAACCCAAATTAGGTAAGAACAACATAATTAGGTGACTGCCAAAAACTAGGTAATACTGTCAAAACTGATTGCCACAAATGCACTGGTCATGATGATAATAACAATACAGTTGTAGTGTAGAGCTCTTTGAGCAGTCCTAAGGATGGGATATCATGCAAAATAAGAATTTACATATACTATTTACTTGTTGACATGTGTACATCAAAGATAACCAAAATGTACATGCATACATTGTATGTTGTGTCTGCAGAAGAACATTGTACATCGGGACCTGAAACTAGGCAACATGGTCCTCGATAAACAAGAGAGACGCGTGACTCTCACCAACTTCTGTCTGGGGAAGCACCTCATCCGGGAGACAGACCCATTGAAGGACCAGCGCGGCAGTCCCGCCTACATCAGCCCTGATGTCCTCAGTGGTATGTGATCACTTCATGTTGTTTTCTACATCAGTCCTGATGTCCTCGGTGGTACTTTATCACTTCCTTCATATTGTTGCCTACATCAGTCCTGATGTCCTCAGCCATACGTTGTCACTTTGTTTGTATTGTTGTTGACATCAGTCCTGATGTCCTCGTTGGTATGTAGGCACTTCATATTGTTGCCTACATCAGTCCTGATGTCCTCAGTCATACATTGTCACTTTATTTGTATTGTTGTCTACATCAGTCCTGAAGTTCTCATTGGTACGTAGGCGCTTCATGTTGTTGCCTATATCAATCCTGATGTCCTCAGTCATACGTGGTCACTTTGTTTGTATTGTTGTGTACATCAGTCCTGATGTCCTCAATGGTATGTAGTCACTTCATATTTTTGTCTACGTCAATCCTGATTTCTTCAGTGGTACGTTGTCACTTTCTTCATATTGTTGTGTACATCAGTCCTGATGTCCTCATTCGTTCGTAGGCATATGATATTGTTGCCTACATCAGTCCTGATGTCCTCAGTCGTACGTTGTCACTTCATACTGTAGCAGCATGCGTATTCATATGCATTCGTTGACCGAAGACTCAGTCTTCAAAATAGCAATATTCACAGAGACTTCATATGTTAATTCACAACATAAGATGTGTTGCAACACAAATAAAAGTTTAATGAATCATTATGAGTGATTAGTACATCTGTACATTACACAACAAGCCACTGCCATTCAAGTGCCGTATGCCACCGGGGAGCGGAAATGGAACTCTCCTCCGTAGGAAACAAGAGATGGATGTAAACAAAAGTGACAAGTTAACAAACTCCATTTTTATTCACACACAAAAAATAGCATATAAATAATAGACACAAATTATTCATAATGTAGTAAAAAATATAATGTCTTATATCAGATTTTAAACAAATAACAATCTGTTATGAAGTTAAGTGTCCTGTGATTGTCATATTATTTTTCAATGTCTACATGCCACACCCCTCACTTTTGTTTTCAGTAAATGTCATCACATTACCTCTCAATGTCCTCATGCCACACCCTTGACACATCCACTGAGGGCTTTCAGAAGTCCTAACGAGGATGCACCTTCCTTCATTAAGCAGTCTGCCAGTTGGGCCCTTGTTATAAGCCACTGAAGCAGTCTGCCAGTTGGGCCCTTGTTATAAGCCACTGAAGCAGTCTGCCAGTTGGGCCCTTGTTATAAGCCACTGAAGCAGTCTGCCAGTTGGGCCCTTGTTATAAGCCACTGAAGCAGTCTGCCAGTTGGGCCCTTGTTATAAGCCACTGAAGCCGCTTCATCTGTTAGTGTTGCATTAGCTCTTTAATGTTGCTAATTTCGGGACGTAACCTTCTGTCTGCTTCAAACTTAGCCGACTTGACAGCATTATAGAGGGAATGATTGTCCGTCACACACCTAATGGGCAACAGTTCTGGTTTTACCTTTCCAGTAGTCAACACCATCAGCAAGTGTTAGTTTCTCCTGCCAATGTGCTCCTTACCACCCGTCGAATCCTTTTAGACTACCAAGACAATGGTGAAAATTGTCCATTTTCCCCAAAAATCATGATGAAATGTCCACCTTGTGTCCCATTATCAGGTAAGTTACCCAATGAGGCATCACTCAATATCATCAACTCTAATGCATTCTCATCTCCTAGGAATTGGAACTTCAGTGCAACCTCATCAGATTTCAACTTGTGAATGACTTTGTTAGCCCCAGTAATGTTCTGCACAGTAGCACCTTTCTCTGTAGTTGCTAAGTTTGATGCATCAAACTTGACATCATGTCGATTCTGTCTGGCAATTGACAGGATTTGACCAACTTTGGATCGATATGCCTGAAGTTCACATTTGGTCAATGTTGAGTGATGCTGCAGCACCCTGGATTTCTTAAGATGAGTTAGATGTAGGTTGTTGAGGTAATCTTGTTGTCGAAAGATGTATTCCTTCTTCAGAACAAGACAAGTAGACACTTTCTTATTTGCCACACCATTCCCTTGACATTTGCCTCACCATTCCCTTGACATTTGCCTCACCATTCCCTTGACATTTGCCTCACCATTCCCTTGACATTTGCCTCACCATTCCCTTGACATTTGCCTCACCATTCCCTTGACATTTGCCTCACCATTCCCTTGACATTTGCCACACCATTCCCTTGATATTTGCCTCACCATTCCCTTGACATTTGCCTCACCATTCCCTTGACATTTGCCTCACCATTCCCTTGACATTTGCCACACCATACCCTTGACATTTGCCTCACCATTCCCTTGACATTTGCCACACCATTCCCTTGACATTTGCCTCACCATTCCCTTGACATTTGCCTCACCATTCCCTTGACATTTGCCTCACAATTCCCTTGACATTTGCCACACTATTCCCTTGACATTTGCCACACCATTCCCTTGACATTTGCCTCAACATTCCCTTGACATTTGCCTCACCATTCCCTTGACATTTGCCTCACCATTCCCTTGACATTTGCCTCACCATTCCCTTGACATTTGCCTCACCATTCCCTTGACATTTGCCACACCATTGCCTTATGTCCATCGGATGAGGCTTCCAGCAAGAACAGCTAGAACAAGCCTAAGAGATTATGTTGCACAGGTTGGAGAGTCTTTTGGCAAGTCCCTTGTTTCCTATTCCTAAAAACCCCGAGCAACCAACCAAGCTTTGGGAATTATCCTTTCAGGGGTCTCTTTGACAGTGTATATCCACTGTGTGGAGATACGGGGAGATACACTTCTGGCCAACGTCTTTCTTTTCAACATGGACCTGATTGTTTCTCCAACTGTACAATTCAGCAGATTTAGCTGTCGCAAATTAAACGTCTTCAAATGCTATCACATTTTCTTCACGATTATTAGTATACGTTGTAGTGACAAGTTAACACATAAACCAGCTTTATGTTATAACTCCACGTACAAACTTTTGTAGCTGACCTTTTATGTACCACAGTACTCAATTTTGTGGTATGCCAACATATAATGCTGCATAACTGACAATTGTAATTGACTGAACTCAGGATATTGCACTCCTGTATTCTTTACTTGCTTCCTCACTCCTTTCTATCCATCCATCCTTCCTTCCTACTTCCATCTGTCTTTCCTTCCTTCCTATCTTCCATCCATCTTTCCTTCCATCATCCCTTCCTTATTTCCTTCCTCCCTTTCTTCCTTCCTTCCTACCTTCATTCCTCCCCCCATCCCTCCCTCCATGCCTCCCTTCCTTCACGTGTCTACCTGTGGGTCCCCAGGCCAGCCGTACATGGGTAAGCCGAGTGACATGTGGGCTCTGGGAGTAGTTCTCTTCACCATGCTCTACGGCCAGTTCCCGTTCTACGACAGCGCCCCCCAGGAACTCTTCCGCAAGATCAAGGCTGCTGAGTACAGAATCCCGAGGTACGACTTCGCAGTTGATAATATGATTTATTTTATATAGAGCCACATGAAAAGTAGTTCGCAGTGCTTTACGGAGATACCTAAAAGCAAAAATGATAAGCGAGGAAAAAAATTTACAACACAAAACACATCCCAAAACATTCATTTGAATGGTTGCCAATACCATTATGGTTTTGCCAATCCCAACGATCTTGATATTGTTTGAAAGCTAGTGCTTTCTGCTATTCAAACATATAAATGGTTTCATGATAATCATTTCTAAAATAAACTATAAACAGACCTACAACCATGCTATTTCTTGTGTCTGGTTCATCGACACTGTTCTACTGATTAAGATACCACTATCTGAATTTCATGCTGTTAGCTCCACCCACTTTAAAATGGTGGTGAAATGGACATATTCAAAGTAGGCGAGACGTCACTACCATGTATATTAACCTACCAATGCAACAAATGTTGACCCTTTGTCTTCATTGGTTGGAGTATATTAGTGTGATGTTGTTATACTGAACTTGTGAAAACTGTTTGCTCCTCTGAGCTCGGATTTCCAGGGATTGTGGTGTGATAGTTGTGATTGTATTGTTAGAAACACAGCAAATTGTGTACAGAATTGAGGGAGCCACCTCTGTGTGTTGCAGCGATGGGAGAGTGTCTGAGAACACGACAAAGTTGATTCGACAGCTGTTAGTCCTTGACCCGAACACTCGACTGACCGCGTCACAAGTCCTTGACTCACTCAGGGTCATCATTGTCACGTGGTATGTGCAGGGCCATTCACACTTTAAGGAAATAAACTAACAGGAAAAAAGGGATTGGCAACAAATACAGAATACAAATTATCAGACAAAATGTCAAAGGAAATTTTGATTGTTATAACTATTTTGTACACAATAAAAGTACTTTTGTGATTGTATATATATATATATACCGGTATATATACTTGGTATGTGTATATGGAGTGATCAAAATGATAACATTCAGATTTATAAATAGCTTTTTTCAGGATGTGAATAATAAATGTAATGAAAAACAGACAAATGTTGAGAAAGAATGGAATGCATTGCCCTGAAAAGTACTGGGAATGGGGGTTGTTTGTGCAATTCACTGTCCATTTTGCTGAAAGGTGACGAGACACTGGCGCCAACTTTGAGAAACATTGGTTGTGCTATTCTAGTCAAACTTAACAGGTGTTTTCAAATGTAACCATGACATTATTTTAATGGAATATTTTGTTTGCCAAGGCAAAACATGTGAAATCAAAGTACACTTCATGGTCATATACTTGCGAAACCCTTTTTGTTCCACTGCAGTGAATGCTTTTTGTATGGATAACAAACTTTCTGGTAAATATTGACAGCTGAAAAAAAATAAGTTTTTATTGTTTGTCTTCACAGCACCTATTCCATGTCTCCATCTACAGGTGTACCAGCACCATCATGGTCTAAGCACACAATTATGTGAAGACTTGTATTAAACAAACTTGATATAGCTATCTTTCTCCCTGTACTGCAGCCAGTAAAACACACTGGAATCTAACAAATATGTCATAATTTCATCATAATAGGGCAGCACTGTTCTTCTCTGCTAAACATAAAAGTATATCATGCATTGCTTTTGATAGGGTTATCAGCACACACTGTAACCGTAAATACTGAAGGTGACTGGGAATACTAGTGTACATTGGCTACCAATGGGAAATAGCTTTACAGTAATGATTTAAAATAGCAAAAACTAAATTAATTACGGAGAAGTAGCTTTTGAAAATTAGTTGTATATGGGACAAGTGAATGGTTGTACGGACAAGTGAACTTCTGGTTCTACTTGTCTGCTGGATAAGTAGATCATTTGACGAATTTCGGGCCCTGGTAATTGTGTTAACTGATGTGCTTGAACATAATTAGTGTCTGTAATATTACTTACAAACAATGTATATAAGTAATGTAGAATGTTTGAATATTCAAACATCTGTGTATGTGCCATGTGCTTTGCCCAACCTCTCGTCGCAGTCACCAACACTACGTGTTCTTATTTAAGATCAAGAAGGTGGCGCCACTGCTTAGCTAGATTACCAGTGTCCGTATGCCATTAACCACTTAACGAGTCCCCTTGAAAATAGCATTTTGGGGTGATATGTAATTTGTTTGCAGAACTTTTTCAAAATCTGTCACCAGATTGGGATGAGATTGAGGGGTATCAGGTTTGGGTAGATTTTTCTGTAAAAATGAGGTATGAGATTTTCACGATGTTAGTTAATGTTTGATGTGCTGAAAAAGTTTAAAGATAATCTGTAGTTAAATTTTCCATCCTGCACAGGATATGTTATTATGGCCGCCATGTATAGTCTATTGTGGTTAGACTGGTTCCACCCCGTTGCTCCATGTTTGGGCGTGAACTAGTTACAATGACTAGTCTTGTGTCGGCTTGCAGGCGAAACATGTCAGCTCCTAACGTTCCACTGCAAGTGGTGCCCGAAGTAAGCGATGATGATAAAAACACTAACAACAAAGACGAATCAGAAGTCCCCGCTAGCAACACTCCAAGATCAACAAACGGGGTCCCGACCACCCATGTGAGTGACTTTGAGTTGTTACTTCAGCAGGCACAGGTCGAGTGTGATGCCGTGAAGACGCCTGCAGTTGTCTTGCAGCATCAGCCTCGTCTGCAGCCAATAATACACCGGGTCAGCTGCGACGCACAACCTTTGACCCCATTGGAGGTTATCACGCACAGACACCTGCTGCCACCTTGAGAAAATGTCGGGGCCCATTGAATTGTTGCATTTATTACTGTACAAACAGTAATGATTCTTGAGGTATATTTAACTAAGGAATGTGTACTGTACTAAGCATGTAATAAACACCTTTAGTCATATTTTCTGACACCCATAGTTTGTGTTATTTATATTATAGATTTTATACCAATATTATTGCTTATGTCATCATAAAAGAGGCACTAGTACGTGGTACTTGAAGCTAGTTAAATATGCACATTAGTGTCCGAGAAGGTGATTATATATAATGTTGTTATATAATAATTTACAACTATGTATGGTTACAGTACCCTTCGTATGCTAATAATGACAAAATTTATATGGGCCCGGATTATAGAAAAGTGCCGAAATGTTGTTGTGCATTCAACATCGTGACTGTTTATTGCAACCTTCCAAGCATAAGGGCACTAATGGCTACTTTTTTGGTGTTGGTGATCATGGTCCTCCAATTCGCACAGTCGTTTGTAGTTTGTAGCGGTTCTGTTATGCCCCAGGGGTAACATAATGTACTTCCCCTGCCTCTGCGAAGATGGTTTAATGATGTTCTGTACATCACATGCCACAAGTGCTGTACGAATCTCTGTGTTTCTTGCACAATTGCAGTTTGTGTAAACAGATTTGGAAGGTACCATCCACTTGTTATGATGGTATCCTTGTTAAGTCACCAGGTGTTGCCGCCGTGTGACACCATCATCAGATTTTCACACAGGCGCATACTGATTGCAGTTTTGTACCGATGTCATACCAGGTGTTTTTGAGCCATCTGCACCTCTTGCATGTTTTGTTGTAATGATTGTTATACCCATTTTTGATTCATCATTTTGTTGTACCCATTTGGTGTTGTGACCCATGGTGTGCATATTTTCTTCTGCCCTTTCTTTTACACATTTGGCTTTGGAACCCAAGACGTGCCTGCTGTATCCTTACACCAATCTCTTACACATTTGTTTTGGAACAAATCAGAGGTATGCTAATTTCTAGTATCCACATGTAGTTTTCCTGCTCACAGCCATTGCCAGGTGTGACTGCCAACTATTTTAATGTATTTGTCTTACATGTATTTGCATGCTGTAGTAATAGATCATTGTTTCACCTATACCTTGTTTGCGATATCCTTGTTCACATCTGTTGTTCACTAAACATTATTCTAGTAATTTCTCATATGTTAGCACTTGTAACTGTCTTGTATGTTATTTTATTATAATAATCTTTTAAAATCTTCTTTTATACATTATTTTTATACCCTTTCTCAACTTGGTTGGTTGTGTCCTTTAAGCATCCCCAGCATGTTGATACTCATCCGAACGAAGAAGAATAACTGATTACATATAATATGTTATGTATAGTTATATTGCCTAGAATAAACTCTTGTATTATTAGCAAGTGTAAAAGGTCATTTTATAGAAATAAGTAGTTCTAATTGTAAATTTCTACAATCGTGGTGGAAGTCTTCAGCAAATCAAATAAATATTCAGTTGAATTACCAAAGAATGTTTTATTTTCTGTTTGAGAGAAGTGGAATGATGTTACTGTATCCGAAACGCACAAATAATAATAATGGTAAATTATAACATTACGGAATGCATTATGCATACAAAATCTTGGAACAAACGTACATACATGACAATATATATATGGTCAGGAGACCCCTGTACAAGTTTCAAAGTCGCTCTCCAGGATCCATCTTATAAACTTAAAATGGATATCTATATCTATCAGTTATATAAAATGAGAGAACCAAGAGCTGACAAAATTATCTTTGACCCAACACACTCCGCCCACGATCTCTTCGAACAACTTCTTTCAGGCGATTCCAACATGCCCGTGCTAAGACAAACCGATTCAGAGACGGTTTCTTCTCCCGTATCGTGGCTGCATTATTAAGGACTGAATATATACGCCACAGCAATAGAGACTATGGAAAGTGTGTTTTTGTTCTTCTTTTATATGTTTGTTTTAGCTTAACCTAGCAATTTTTTTTTTTTTTTAAAGAAAATTTTATAGTTTTTATTATATGTTCGTGGTATGCTTGACGTGACTGTATGTTTCAACACCAATACACATTCCAAAGTGACATGTGTTTTATGTCGATTATGGCAATAAAGTATCTTTATAATTAGTGAATGGTGCATTGTTTGGTAAGTAGACCAGTGAACAAGTACACTGTTTTGTGACTATTAAAGTCCAGTAATTTAGATGGTTTTACCATTCCAACGTAGCTCTGCGTCCATATGTCCATTCCCTTTTCGGTCACATGAAACATCTTGAATTGCAGCAAAAACAGTATTGACTGGTTTGATGGAGGTTTATCATTTGATGTCAATAAGTGCACGTTGTGTGAAGAGGAATCTATGCAATGACTGCTTGTTCCAATTGTTGTACCACACATTTGAAATGTTGCTGCATCCAAATGTGTGCCACAATTCATTGTCAATTAACAATACAGACACCGAGGAACGGAATCGAGGCCAGCCTCACCCCTGACGACAGGGAAACAAGAGAAGACTAACACCAATATGATGCATAGACGATACACGCTCAGACTATGTAAATGTATTGAAGACATTGGGAGAGAAAATCTGCCGGGAAACGTGAAGTTTTTGTTTGCAAGCTCTACCGGCACAAAGACGTACCATCTGTGAACGAGGCCCGGTTAAACCTTTTTAATCGGGTCATAATCTGCACTTTCCCCATAAGCAGATGCCCGGTGCCAACTTCCAAGCAACAGCCTGCAAGTTGAGCCTCGTCTAGATCCAAGACTCACAGACTCCTAAGGATCAGGTATGTATATGTTATGATGATAAAGTCTGGCTATCTTTACCATCTGTCGCTGACATAATTATTCAGTTGGATGTTACGTCTACAAGAAGAGTAACTGCTAAGGGGTGAATGCATTGCGTGCATACATATCTAGGCACACATGCAGACGATGATGTCGAATATGATCCAGAACAACATTATTGGGATGTAGAAGATTCACTGTCTGGATCTTCACGAGGTCTAGTTATGTTGCTGTCTGGTAGCTCAGAATGTTACCGGAATTGCCACGCACAACTAACAATGGTGCACCTGTGTATTTGTGTCCAACTTAAAGTTTGGCGATAGATTTCCCTCTTACATCTAATGCTTGCTTGCTTCCATATGCAATCAGATTTGTCTTCTTTCTGGATAGCATTGCATTTTCAACATATTTCATTCTTTGCCGGGCATTGAGGATCTCTTGCAAAATGATCAGGTTTCCCCACATATGTAACATGACGCTGAATGTTGATGTCCACATTTCGACCCGCTTTTATATTTTGATCTGGTCCCTTTCTTCGTACCGTTGTCATTGGTGTTGCTGCCATGGCATCCACCACTGCATGACACTATGTTTACATCTTGCGGCGTCTGCACATTTCCCTTCTCGATCCATTTTTCTGGCATGTATATCTGCTGCTTCTTCTGCTCTAGCAATCTCTTGAGCCTTTTGTAATGTCACGTCTCTCTCTCTCTCTCTCTCGCAATAGTTTGTGACGCAAACGATGCGATTTGCACGATTCGACAAGTTGATCTCTTATCATGTTGTCTCCTTCGGATCCGAATTCACATGTTTTCGTCAGTTGTTTTAGCCTTGTTACGAACTGGTCTGTCGTTTCATTGTCTATCTGTCTGGCTTGACGGAACACGTGTCTTTCGAAAGGAATGTTGACTTTTGGCTTGACATAATTTGTTACTGCGTGTTCGTAATCATCGTCACCAACAACCTCTTCCGCCGTGAAGAAAATATCTTGGACTTCTGGTCATGCATGATGTAACAACATCGCTCGCTTTTGTTTTATATCTGTTACCCCTTTCGCTGTCACGTACAGTTCAAAACTGTGACGCCACTACGTCCATTTTATTCCCAGTTGGGTCGGATACTTTCCAGCGCCACTGCCATTCTCGTTTCGTTTTTATTGTTCAACTGAGTGCTCATTCGCAGTTTTACTCGTCGCCAATTTAAAGTCGGTACTTTTGCAGTTCAGGCCCGCACCTCGATAAAACCATGATAACGGTCACCTACAGTCACCAAACTTCACATCACATATCAGCAACACCTATTCTACACATATACACTTGTCACGTATTCAAACAATTATATTTACTGTCTTTTATCGATCAAAATGTACAAGAAATTCACTCGTTTTTGAGTGTATACATTAGTTCCACCGAATACGCCGGTAGATGGCGCCACTTATGGTTACCTCCAGACTTGGGGATAGATCATAATTCATATTTCAATAATAATTGTAAAAAAGTTAATACTATACGCGATATTTAATTAAATAAGATTACCTTAAATTCAGTGTTGACAGTAAGCGGGTTTTTTATTACGACTATTGGTTTGTGTAAATACTGGTGCATTTTTAATATTGTTTATGAGAGGCAATTCATCAAAGCTTTGATACAATACATGTACTAATTTGTTTTGTGTTTTACAAACATCTTGTTTTGCAAACAAAATTTTGTTTTATTTCCTAAAATAATAAGTGAGCTTTATTATAAACAGTGACAGGTGAATTAAAAAATGTAGTGTCAACATTAAATTTAATGTAACTTTATTTAATTTATTTATTTATTGAAATATCGTGTATTTGATAAACTTTTTTTATAATAACTATTGAAATATGAATTGTGAACTATCCCCAAGTCTGGAGGTAACCATAAAGTGGCGCCACCTACCGGAGTATCCGGTGGAACTAATGTATACTCGCAAAAACGAGTGAATTTCTTGTACATTTTGATCGATAAAAGACAGTAAATTTAATTGTTTGACCACGTGACAAGTGTATATGGGTAGAATAGGTGTTGTAGATATGTGATGTGAAGTTTAGTGACTGTAAGTGACCGTCATGGTTTTTTCGAAGTGCGGGCCTAAACTGCAAAAGAATGTGTCTTGACACTTCGTATTTAAACATTGATTAAGACAGAGACTCACACACACACACGCACGCATGCACACACGCACACACGCACACACAGACAACTTGCTTCCAGCTCTAATTCTGTATTCCTCTTCCGCCCATCCCGTCTAGGGAACGATAATTAATTACATATGAGGGGAGCGGTGATTGACAGTAGACACTACACCGAGAGACACTATTCAATCCCCGAACGAGAAACTACTTCGATGTGGAGACAGTAACAAAAAGCCCATGACGCTTACGCCATTACCAGAGCAAGTCTTCGCAACAGCGCACGCATTAATTTCTGGACATTATAGGCCGGCACTGTGAGTCCATGACAGGTTTTTTTCCCACTTACCTGTGTGGGATAATTCTCTGGTATCGACATGCATGCAAAACGAACCAGCTGCCGTTGGTCGCTCTTCGAAAGAACGGTACAGTTGAAGTGAACTAAAATTGTTTAAGATACAAAACGGCATGAGATGGATTCGAAACCCGGTTCCCTTGGCTTGATTGCCAGTCCCGTGCTTTTACCGTTATCCAAAAGCACCGCGCTCCAGGTACACGTGAACTTGGCATATGGGCATCGTTAGCGAGGATTATGTAGGCGCTGGAGATGCAAATCAATGTCTTCGCTTTCACGTCAACCGGCAATGTCCTGCGTATTCCTCTGATTAAGTGTGACATCACAGTATCCGAACACCGTCAAACAATGTCTGCACAGATGATTATGTACAAACGCAGACAGAGTGGCCGATTTATCTTCATCAGCAAACGTCTGTTGTTTGTGTCATGTAATACTGTGATGTGCCTTCCTGTGTTTGTCAAGTCGTGAGACTTCAGGTGGCATCCACGATGGTCTCCAACCAGTCCTGCCTCTTGTTGCTTCTCCCGTCTCGGCCATTGCCAATTTCTTGCATCCATGACCTCATCTATCTATTTCATATGTGGTCTTCCTCTCTCTTTTATCTTCATTCATTCCGATGGCTTTTCCAACAAGTCTAATATTCGTTGTTAGTTACAGAGGGGTGTTTGGAGGCACTCAGCCTCCCTTCTCCCACCTGTTTTTGTGACTAATCTCCCAACTCCAGTATATTTTAAGGGTCAATATCTCACTTCCCACAAGTATTTAGGGTCAACACCTACAATTCAGAATTAGGGTCACCATCCCATTTCCCACACGTATATAAGGTCTGCGTCCTACTTCCCACAATCATTTAGGGTCGAAGTGCCACCCTCCACATGTATTTAGAGTCACCTTCCTACTTCAATGTGCACGATGGCTTTAGCAGACAGGTAGTCCGTCGGACTGGCTGATTCAGAAACAACTAGTTCTGATATTGTTTTACTAGTCCTTAACAATAAATGTGCCTCACATCACCATACTGTTGTACCGTATCAATGTGACAGTTATGGCACATAGTATAATTAAAAGTAGCTTTATTTCATAAAGAAAACAAGCTGTTTCTCATTTCAATGAATTGTTCAACTAAATGTGTCATTAATAGAGACACACACATGTGATTTTCCAATTGCAAATTCATCAGAAGAAAATAATGTGAGTTTAATCAGGGACAGCAAACGGCAGTGGTGGACAAGACGATGTCAGCAGAATTTGAAGCCTGACGCCAGCAGAATATTTGAAGCTTCATGCCGACAACAACGAAGGGCCGACATTGTCGGACTTTGTTGCATCACTTGGCCTATACTTTTCATTATTATTTCCTTTCCCGAAGCCGACGACTGAACAATCAGTAACATTGCTGGCGTTTGGTAACTTGTTAAAATAATCACCCGATGAGGGAATAATGCATCTACAATATGGAATAGCACATAACAGTGTAACGCGCGCATGCATGTTTGACACGTCGCTCATCACTCATGGTCGCTAGGCGTCACTACCTCTCTTCTCTCTCTCTCTCTCTCTCTCTCTCTCTCTCTCTCTCTCTCTTCTCTCTCTCTCTCTCTCTCTCTCTCTCTCTCTCTCTCTCTCTCTCTCTCTCTCTCTCTCTCTCTCTCTCTCTCTCTCTCTCTCTCTCTCTCTCTCTCTCTCTCTCTCTCTCTCTCTCTCTCTCTCTCTCTCTCTCTCTCTCTCTCTCTCTCTCTCTCTCTCTCTCTCTCTCTCTCTCTCTCTCTCTCTCTCTCTCTCTCTCTCTCCTCTCTCTCTCTCTCTCTCTCTCTCTCTCTCTCTCTCTCTCTCTCTCTCTCTCTCTCCTCTCTCTCTCCCTCTCTCTCTCTCTCTCTCCCTCTCTCTCTCTCTCTCCCTCTCTCTCTCTCTCTCTCTGTCTCTCTCTCTCTCTCTCTCTCTCTCTCTCTCTCTCTCTCTCTCTCTCTCTCTCTCTCTCTCTCTTCTCTCTCTCTCTCTCTCTCTCTCTCTCTCTCTCTCTCTCTCTCTCTCTCTCTCTCTCTCTCTCTCTCTCTCTCTCTCTCTCTCTCTCTCTCTCTCTCTCTCCCTCTCTCTCTCCCCTCCCTCTCTCTCTCCCTCTCCCTCTCTCTCTCCCTCTCCCTCTCCCTCTCTCCCTCTCTCCCTCTCTCTCTCTCTCTCTCTCTCTCTCTCTCTCTCTCTCTCTCTCTCTCTCTATATATATATATATAATATAAGTGTGTGCAACTGTTGCGGCAACCCCAAGTCTTTTAACATCAGAACTGCTCTGTCGCGACGCCAACACCAATTATAAAGATCACAAATAAATGTTCCAACTATTGTGGTCACAATGCCAACTTTTCGTAACAAACGGATTCGTATTTATTACAAAAAAGAAGTATATTATATATATAGAGAGAGAGAACGTAAACAGACAGAACAACGCGAGCGCACGTGGTAAACAGCCGCCATTTACATTCCCCGCCTTCAGAAAGTTTCCTATTCGACGGTCGTACGGAATATTTAACTGCGTGTGTTAAAATGCTACCGTATTGTCTGTAGCAGACGTCAACAGAGCGGCCTGTGAGGGTCGGGTTGACAAGCCCAGTGCCGACGGCAACGAGCTCCGAAGCTGTGATGTCCCTGACCCTGAAACCGGGTCTGCGAGTATTATTCCGGACTGCCCAGTAATACGTAATGAGCTCCTGTGCTACGTGCTCAATAATATGGACCTGATCGCCCACTTGTAAAGTTGTGCGTGGACTTCTACGACACCAAGATGATCGAAGAGGCCAAACCAACATTGTTCAGTTGTGCCGCGGTGATTGACCTGGGTGTGAGGCACCAGCGAAGGTCACAAGGTCCTAGCAAGGACAAGAGCAACATGGAATATATTATCCTGGTCTTTCCACAAGTGCTCCAGCAGCAGGGGCCTCCCTGAATGTGTCGACAGTGACTTGTCATGTCTGCCACCTCTTGACATGAACAACATCGACTTTGCCCACTTGCTGCATGAATTCCAGGGCATGCGTGCTGAGATGGCAAAGATGAGAGGAGACATCCAGCAGTGCAAGCAGGCGAGTGCTCCTCAACGTGATTCACCGTGGTCGAAACGTGACACAGCAGTGGAAAAACCTGTGCCCTTGGTGTTCAATTTGCCCTTACCTTCGGAAACAAAGAAATCTTGTCTCCAAGATTGTGATCTGCCAGTGAAAACAAGGCCAAAGCCACCTCAGCTTGTGAAGAAGACCAAGAATGATCAGTGTTCAGCAGCCCCTGAAGCTGAGGCGTATGTAGACAACAATGATGACAGCAGACACAGTGACCCAACTGGGAAGGTCACCGAAGGTTTCACTTTAGTGTCTCGGAAACGAATGCAAAAGAACAGGCCAAAAGTGGTCATTGGTACAGGACAAGTATCAGCACTGAAGCAAAATCCGGACGATTTGTTTCAGTGTTTGTGTCTAATTCAAGTACCACTGAACATGATCTAGAACAATTTGTGATGGACACGCATACGTTAGCAGCGAAATGCAGTCAACTGAAAACAAAGCACAACAGCTATGCGGCATTCAGGGTTGAAGTAATGTGTGAAAATGTAGCTGACTTCTACAGTCCTGAGAAGTGGCCTGCAGGGGTCTACCTCAGGAAGTTCTTCAACCAGAGAGCTTAGACATGGCCGTCAACTTTATAAGTTTCAACTGTAATGGTTTACAAGAACTAATGTTGACTAAACAGGAATGTACTTTATTGAACAGTTCTCACTGTGATTGTTATGGTTATGGTGTTTCACCAGTTGAAGCCTCATTAGGTGTCATAACGGGTCGCCCTTACGGTGGAGTAGGATTTATGTGGAAAAAACATTTAGATGCAAACATTACTATAATTGAATGTGAATATGACTGGATATATGGTATTAAAATATGTGACGGTAAGAAATGAATATTTTTACATATGTCAAAATAGTATTTATGCAATGTGATGTGGATAATCCGTCAACGATTCGTTGTCACGATAATCTACCAATGTTCCGAATTACGTAAGCACCCAGGATCAAAACGAGGCTGGGTGTGGACTGTCTCTTTGTGTTGGAATCTGATAGCAGCGAACGTCTTTGCCGTTTCAACACAAAGGAAGATTTATTTCAATCAAGTTCTCGAGGTTAGTATAGTTCAACGTTGTTCATACTATACTTCGATCTTGTGTATGCAATTTCGTGCGTGGTTTCGCGGATTAGTACTTTGATAATCCTTGAATTATACTGCATTCAAATTTGCTCGTTTACCCCGAAGCCGTCGATCTTTTTCATTCCTCTTATCATGTCCGCTATGGACTGCCCCGCCGACCTCTTAGTGATTGGTCACAGCTTCGTTAAACGTTTACACGCATCGCTTTTGCATCGTGATGGTACGACGCATGTTGTGGGGGCAGATTTAGGGGTTTCCGCGCAATATTTGAGTGTGTTTTACCACGGTGTGGGCGGACTTAAGATAGACGATTTGCTGGCCGAGTTGCCGCTGATCAGTGAGCTCGGCCCGCGAGTGGTTATTGTCGACATCGGCACTAACGATGCCCAGTCAGCTTGCCTCCCGTATTGTCGACTTCGCCCAGCGGGTGTTGGCAGTCGCTTCGGTGACGGAAGTAGTCATTTGCCAAGTTATGCCGCCAACAGCAACGGTATCCCGCGCGTGCCGATTTTAACAACGCTCGGTTCGTAGTTAATCGTACGCTGGATGCTCTGACATCGGACCTGCCCCATATTCATTACTGGCGACACAGAGGTATGCACACTAACTGGGAGCAATATTTTGATCATTTTGGGGTCCATCTAAACAAAGTTGGGATGCGCAAATATGTGCGCTCCATTAGGGGGGCTGCCATCTTTGCTGCCACACAGTGGTAAGTGCTCCACTCCTTTCAGTACAGCCCATCTTCTTCTGGCTTTCCTCTCACTGTGCTGGAAATGTATATCACAGTACAATTTTGCCTTTGACAGTTTGTCTCCACCATGTGGTAATTACTGCATTTTGGTCCTTAATACTGTCACTGTCTGGGGGTTTATGTTGGTTGCAGTATGACTGGCTTTCGTTCAATCTTCTCACTGTTTTGCCACAATTGTATTTATATACGCTTTCTTCATTTTAAATTTACACTATCTATGGGAACCCTAACGGCAGTAATAACCAATACAATTCCCCCCGTGTTTGATTGTTGTGTTACGGTAGTGTTACCAGTGCTACCACACACTGGGGGGGGGGGTCGATTGGTGTAGCCCACATGCTTAGTAGCTCCTTTGTGCCATATAACTTGTGGGGGCGCTGTGATACAGGCTGGTTGCTCTGTTTGTCCCACTATCTTATGATCCGTGTTGTTTGTGGGCGTGCTGTGAAACAGACTGATTGCTCTGATGGCCCCACTATCTTATGATCCGTGTTTGTGGGTGTGCTGTGAATCAGACAGATTGCTCTGATGGCCCCACTATGTTATATTACACGTTTTGTGGGTGTGTCGTGATACAGACTGCTTGCTCTGATGGCCCCACTATCTTATGATCCGTGTTTGTGGGTGTGCCGTGATACAGACTGGTTGCTCTGATGGCCCCACTATCTTATGATCCGTGTTTGTGGGTGTGCCGTGATACAGACTGCTTGCTCTGATGGCCCCACTATCTTATGATCCGTGTTTGTGGGTGTGCCGTGATACAGACTGGTTGCTCTGATGGCCCCACTATCTTATATTACATGTTTGTGGGTGTGCCGTGATAGAGACTGATTGCTCTGATGGCCCCACTATCTTATATTACATGTTTGTGGGTGTGCCGTGATACAGACTGATTGCTCTGATGGCCCCACTGTCTTATATTACATGTTTGTGGGTGTGCCGTGATACAGACTGATTGCTCTGATGGCCCCACTATGTTATATTACATGTTTTGTGGGTGTGCCGTGATACAGACTGGTTCCTCTGATGGCCCCACTATCTTATATTACATGTTTTGTGGGTGTGCCGTGATACAGACTGGTTCCTCTGATGGCCCCACTATCTTATATTACATGTTTTGTGGGTGTGCCGTGATCAGACTGGTTCCTCTGATGGCCCCACTATCTTATATTACATGTTTTGTGGGTGTGCCGTGATACAGACTGGTTCCTCTGATGGCCCCACTATGTTATATTACATGTTTTGTGGGTGTGTCGTGATACAGACTGGTTCCTCTGATGGCCCCACTATCTTATATTACATGTTTTGTGGGTGTGCCGTGATACAGACTGGTTGCTCTGATGGCCCCACTATCTTATATTACATGTTTTGCGGGTGTGCCGTGATACAGACTGGTTCCTCTGATGGCCCCACTATCTTATATTACATGTTTTGTGGGTGTGCCGTGATACAGACTGGTTCCTCTGATGGCCCCACTATCTTATATTACATGTTTTGTGGGTGTGCCGTGATACAGACTGGTTCCTCTGATGGCCCCACTATCTTATATTACATGTTTTGTGGGTGTGCCGTGATAGAGACTGATTGCTCTGATGGCCCCACTATCTTATATTACATGTTTTGTGGGTGTGCCGTGATACAGACTGGTTCCTCTGATGGCCCCACTGTCTTCTGATTTTTGTTACAATACATCATCAAATATATTACCTGTAATGAGCTTGAACTCTACAGCAAACTTGTCAGTTCTACACAATCAATTCTATTATCAGGCAAGTTCACCGACACATTCTTTCCATTGCCACTCTTATTCCACGCTGCAAAATGCACACTTACCTTCCATTTGGTCTTAATAAATGCAATTTTATCTCTGTTTACATATATGTGTGAGTATGTATGTGTGTATAGATTTATGGAGTGTGTGTGCGTGTATCTATATGGATAGTATATATGTATGTATATATATATATATATGGGTGGATATATCTATGTGTATCTATATCTATATAAATTTTAATCTAGAGGTTATATCACCTCATACTGCCCGTGGGGCGTCCACAGGATTATATACCATATTGGTCCATCCTGTTGTGCAGGTAGATAGTGGGTGAGCTGTGATACTGACTAGTTTGTTGCCATGGTTTCGGAGAAAATGGATGTCGTTCCTGCCCTTTGTTTACTACTTTGCAGTATGCCCCCACGCGGACGTCCGCCGAAACCGGTTCGGGCCATGGTGCGACCGCCGTCCCAACGCCTTGCGGCCAGGAAACGCTCTGTCGAGTTTGAACCGCCCGTGCCAGCCCCTCCTGCTCGCCGACGTCGCCCTGTTTCTGCCGCTGCGGGACGTCCGGAGGACTTGCCAGCTACGTCGGACAGTATGCCGGTGACAACTACCAGCACTGCTGATATGGTAGCCATTGTCACCCGGGAAGTGATGAAGCAATTGCGAGAGGACAGGAATGCCACGCGTGCCCATGTTGTCACACCCCCTGTGCCCACTCCATCGGTAGATGTCGCCCCGGAAGTCGCCTGGTCGATGCCAGACCCCACCACTGAGCAGGAGACTCCCATGGACTTTGCTGTCGCTGGTGCTCTCAGCACTTTGATGGACGATAGGGGTGAGCCCGCATCTCACTTCTCCGTCCCTCTCCACTCCACCACTTTGGGGGCTGACCTTCCGGAACGCATTAAGGCCAAGATATGGGCCAACGAATTTGTTGAATTTTTCGATCTGACCCATATCCACCATACCCAACCCCAACAAATGGCTGTTTCTTCTGGTGACTTTCACCGCGTCTTCTCTTTGCTGCCCCAGACCAGGGGAAGGCAGATTTCCACCATCGACCAGTGGACTTCTGCCTTCTTGGTGTTTGGGGCAATATATGCCCAACGATTTCCGGAAGCAGCCCCCGGGTTGTTCAAATATTGCAATGTTGTCCGTGATATTGCCGCCACCGGTCCACCGTTGGCCTGGCGGCAGTATGACACACGATTCCAGTTGCTCCGACAATTTGATCTGGCCGGATTCCCCTGGGCGCAGCCCCGGTGGGATTTATTCTTTTCTTGCATGTATGCCAAGGATGTTCATGGGGGGTCAGCTCGTGCTCCAGGTCCCTTTCCCGACAAATCCCGTCGCCCGCAGTCCTTTCCCGTTGGCTACTGCTGGCAGTACCAGCGAGGGGGTCAGTGCCACTCCCGCTTGTGCAAATTCAAACACGTTTGCGCCAAATGTCATGCACCCCATCCGTCCAGCTCATGTCGAAAAATCATCACTCCCAACACCAATAAATCCTAAACGCTTACATCAAGCTCTCCTTGGTTATGACCAGGCGGAAGTCACCTTTCTGGTCAATGGTTTCATCCATGGATTCAAAATTAACTATTTAGGTACCCCTTCTTTCCTTTCCACTCATAATCACCCATCTGCTTCAGACCACAAGGCTATAGTTGACACGAAACTGACAAAGGAGCTTTCGCTGGGACGCATTGCTGGCCCATTCATCTCACCACCATTCACTCCCTATCAGTCCTCCCCGCTTGGGGTAGTTGCCAAGAAAGAGCCTAACGCATTCCGTCTCATTCATGATCTTTCTTATCCAGCGGGTAATTCCATCAACGAAGGTATTCCAAAGGAATTCACTACTGTATCTTATGAAACTTTAGATCATGTCATAGCTTTGTTGGGTCAGTTTGGCCGAGGGGCTCTGGTGGGGAAGACAGACATTGAGGATGCATTCCGCATCATTCCCCTCCACCCGTCATGCTACCATTTGTTTGGGTTCACCTGGGATACCAACTTCTACTATGATCGTTGCCTACCATTGGGATGTGCTTAATCGTGTCGCCTGTTTGAACGGTTTACTTGTGCGTTGCAGTGGGTCCTGCAAAACAGGGGTGTCATGGCTGTTAGTCACATATTAGACGATTTCATCTTCATCGGCCCCCCAAATTCATCTCGTTGTTTTCACGATCTCAACCGATTCATGGCTCTGGCCAAGGAGCTTTCTATCCCAATCAAGCATGAGAAAACCTGTCTCCCATCTACGCTCATCACTGTTCATGGCATTGAACTCGACACGGTCAAATGGGAAGCTCGCCTTCCCCAGGATAAAGTTCAGAAGCTACAGACATCCCTTGCCGTCATGCGGAAATGCCGTTCTGTGACATTGCACCAACTCCAATCCGTGATTGGGCTACTCACATTCGCAAGCCGCGTCGTTTCCCCCGGTCGTGCGTTCATCCGTCGCCTCATCCATCTTACAAGAGGTCTTTCTAGACCTAACCATCATATCCGGTTGACGGCTGAGTCGCGTGCTGACTTGGCGGCCTGGCATTGTTTTGTCTCTTCATTCAATGGAGTCACAATGCTCATCGATAGTAATTGGGTTTCATCGGATTCCATTAAGCTGTACACTGATGCTGCATCTACGCACGGGTTTGCTGCCGTTTTTGGTTCCAGATGGTTTAATGGTACCTTTCCGGAAATCTGGGATAGTTACAACATTGCTGTATTGGAACTCTATCCTATCGTAGCCGCTTTGGAGCTTTGGGGACAATGCATGGCAAACCACTCAGTCCTGTTCCTCACTGATAACCAAGCTGTGGTGGACGTGATCAACAAGCAGTCCGCTAAGAACTGTCACCTAATGCGTTTACTTAGACGTCTGGTCGTGACTGCGTTGAAATTTAATGTATATTTTAAATCTAAGCACATTCCAGGAAAGACTAATGTCATAGCTGTCACGCTTTCAGGAATCCGCAGCTCGGCAGATGGCACCTTGGCTCCAACCGCAGCCAACAGCGATTCCGCCAGCAATTCTTCCTTGGCAGCAGTGATGCTACATCTACTAAATGCTGTCTTGTCTGACGGTACTAAAAAGGCCTACAAACGATCTATTACATCGTACGCAGCTTTCAGCCGGAAACAATTTCCCAACTGTACGATATTTCCAGCTTCGACAGGTCATTTGGCTACATATATAGCAAGCCTTTTCTCCAAAGACTATGCTCCAGCTACCCTTATGTCTTATATGTCTGCTCTGTCGTATATTAATAAATTGTCTGGTATGCCGGATGCAACTCAACATTTTTTTTTTTTTAAATGGTTGGCTGGGGCTCAGAAGCTGGCAGGTACACCTGACACCCGTTTACCCATCACTCCCTCTGTACTATACCAGATATTTGACGCCTCACAATTTATTGCCTCATCCACCTATACCAGGTATATGCTACAGAGCATGTTTCTCTTGGCATTTCATGCATTCTTGCGCATTGGGGAAATGACGGTCCATGCCCGATCCAGGAGCGACGCTGTCATACAGTTTGCCGATGTCACCCTTTCTCGTTCACACATTGTTCTAGTTTTGTGTCATTTTAAGCACAACACATCTGGGCGCCCTGTCACTCTGTCCATTTCGCAAACGCACAATCAGTATTGTCCTGTGCAAGCACTTTCTCGATTCCTAAAGGTTCGTGGTCCATTTAAGGGCCCACTGTTTGCATTTCCTAATGCCTCCCCTGTTTCTCGAAACTATTTTTGTCAACACTTGCATAAAGCTCTCCAGTGGGCGGATCTAGACCCCAGTAAATATAAAGCTCACAGCTTTCGAATTGGTGCCGCTACCATGGCAGCTGACATGGGGATGAGCGAAATACAAATTCTATGGGCAGGTGGAAGTCCACTGCCTTTAAACGCTACATTCGTATTCCTATGCTGCACATGACCGGCACTTGATTGGTCTCGTTTTCCTGTAAGCGTTGGGTGCTTCAGCTTGGCTGGCGCCCATTCTGTACTGTAATATTCCTACTGATCTACCACATTATATATTATATTTTTGTCTACTGCTGTAGGCAGGGGTTTGTTGCAGCATTGCTGGCTTCCGTTGTTTGCACTAGTATTCCCAAGGATATACAAAATGCCGTTTGTTTAAGACACTCTTTCCCCACCTGCTTTATGTCGCCCATTGTTGTTCGCAGTGGTTGTTGCAGCATGGCTGGCATCCACTGTGTATAGCTTGGCAATACGGAGCATGACTGATCACCCTGGCATCCAGTTCATGGTCACGTATCTGTTTAATGTGTGACATTGCCAGGCTAATTGGCGGTTATATTGAATAGACGCTGCAGCATGGCTGGCGTGTGTCTTACTTTTAAGGTGTATTGATACTTATTTTACTTTTCTCCTGTTAATACCCGTACTACTCCATAGGCAGTTTAATGCGCTGGCAGAGCCCTGGGGTGGGGTTGGGCCTCTAATGCAGGAGGCCGGGTGGGGAAAAATTACCACCCACCTTTGCTAATCTGATTTGCCATTTAATAATTGTTTGTAGTACCTCGATGATAGTTGTTTAGCGCTTAAGCTTTATCTCATCGAGTGATGTATTTGGTTTGTTCCTGTTGGTTACAATTATTAAATGACCGTTACCAACTACATTAATTCTTGTTCAATTATTATAGCAAACAAGCTCAGGGTTCTGCCAGTAAGCATCAGCAGGGTATAAATGAATATTTTTACATATGTCAAAATAGTATTTATGCAATAACCAACACAAGTCCGATGTAGTTTGAGAATTGAAATTGGCCAAAGGATGACGTTTTTTATTGGAAAGTGGATTGCTTCTAATGCAGCCACTTTTGGGCATAAATATAGTAGGAATGTGATGTCTAACATGCAACCCAGATGGGAAACTGAACCCTTGTACAGCCCCATCAAAGTTTCTCAGGCACACATTCCTACAACATGACGACAATATTACATACATAATTTGTCGCTATAGAGGTATAAAACCACTACGAATATAAACCTAAGCAAACAATACAAACATTCCACCACCAATAGACACATGCAATTACAAAAAAGGTGGGGCCATTCCGCCTATCCTGTATAAACATAAGGAGAAATCACCCAGGATCAAAACGAGGCTGGGTGTGGACTGTCTCTTTGTGTTGGAATCTGATAGCAGCGAACGTCTTTGACGTTTCAACACAAAGGAAGATTTATTTCAACCCACCATCCTCCCCTTACTACCACCATGATACTTTGGTGCATGATACCTAATTATATTTAATTTCTTTGGCAGCAGGCTTTGATGAACCTGCTGCACTTGTATGTGCCTATGTTTTTTCCTTGTACGTGTTACCATAACGTTGGAGATAGTTGTGTTTAGCACGTCCAATTGTCTATTGTACCTGTGCTGAATATGTATATACACATTATTGTTTGATATGGGGTGGGGGAAAAATTACCACCCACCTTTGCAAATCTGATTTGTCATTTAATAATTGTTTGTAGTACCTCGATGATAGTATCAGTTGTTTAGCGCTTAAGCTTTATCTCGTCGAGTGATGTATTTGGTTTGTTCCTGTTGGTTACAATTATTAAATGACCGTTACCAACTACATTAATTCTTGTTCAATTATTATAGCAAACAAGCTCAGTGTTCTGCCAGTAAGCATCAGCAGGGTATAAAGAATATTTTCTGCTGAATGTATATTTACCATACGAGTGCGACGACAACTTGGATGATTATAATGACTGTCTAGAAAAACTTAATGTTGTTGAAAATATCATCAGTACATGCATTACTGTTATACGTGATTTTAATGCCAATCTTTCTCAACAATCTACGTTTGGTGATATTTTGCAGAATTTTTGCAGTGATAATAATATTGATATTGTAGACTTAGGGATTCTCTCAGCGGACATATGTACTTATGTTAGTCCAGCATGGGGCACCACATCATGGCTAGATCATGTGATATGTACGTCTGATGCTAAAGACTGTACAACAGGTATAGAAGTTATGTATGATTGCATCTTTTCAGATCATCATTCAATGCTAGGCAGAGTCAACCTTGATATCCTGCCAGAGTATGGAGAGGAACACTAGTATGATCAAAACATTATGATAGAAGTACTAATGATGGTTTAAATAATATTATTATACCTAATGGAGTTAAGTATGAAAACCAAATTGCCTGCAGTGTAGTCATGAGAATGACTTTGATGTATTTTATGAGGATATTATAAAGGTGTCAGTTGATTCCAGTGAGAACCTGGTGAAAGACAAACACAAAGATAGAACATTTGTTATACCTGGTTGGAACGAACAGGTAAAGGATTTGCATGGGGCTGCTAGAGATGCTTATCTTCTATGGAAGCAGTCAGAGAAGCCTAGGCAGGGGGTTATATTTGATCTAATAAAGCAGTCTAGGGCTAAGTTCAAACATGCTCTAAGGATGTGCAAAAAAAGGAAAAGCTCGAACATTGCTGATAAAATTGCTGAAAAAATGTGTGAGAAAAATGACAGAGCTTTCTGGAGAGAAATAAAAAAACTCTATGAACAGTAAAATTAAGTTACCAAATAATGTGGATAATGCCCAAGGTCATGAAAATATCAGTGTGACGTGGCAAGAGCACTACAGCCACATATTTAAAGGTAGTAGTTGTAAAGAAATGCACGTCGATTTATGCAGGGATAACTCTGTTTTTGATCCGACTATGATTGTCACGGCGTGTGAAATTGAGGAAATTATTAAGGACCTCTCGTATAATAAGTCTCCTGGACTAGACGGTATTAGTAGTGAACACATGACATTTGCTAGTCGAAAACTACCAGTGTTAATGTCTTTACTAATGTCTGCAATTCTAATCCATGCGTACGTACCTAAATTTATGCTAAAATCTGTCATTGTTCATATCATCAAGGATAAGAATAAACGTATCAGTGATAAGAATAACTATCGACCGATATGCTTACCAGATGTATTCGTGAAGGTTGTTGACAAAGTACTGTACAGTCGTATGCAGACTTGATTGCAAACTACATGCAATCAATTTGATTTTAAACCGAAACATGGTACAGAAATGTGTGTATTTTTGCTAAAAGAGCTCATAAGATACTATATAACACATGGTTCTTGTATGTATGTAGCCTTTCTGGATGCATCCAAGGCCTTTGACATGGTGAACCACGTCAAGCTATTCTCAAACCTACTCAAGCTTGGTGTTCCCAGTTGGACGATAAAAGTAATGTGTCAGTGGCTTGCATTCAGTCATTGTGTGTAAGATGGGGCTCAGTATTCTCTAACTTCTTTTCTGTCAATAATGATGTAAGACAGGGTGGTATGATATCCCCATTATTGTTTAATGTATATATTAACGACCTCCGTGTGTCACTTTCGAGACTACCAGTGGGTTGTTGTAGTGGTAACATCATCATTAATCACCTGTTGTATGCGGATGATATTCTGTTGCTTGCTCCCTCAGCCAAGGGCTTACAAAAGCTTATTGATGCAAGCTATTCATATTGATGCAATAATGATATTATGTTTAACAGTCAAAAATCTCAAGTAATGTTTTTTGATACTATGAAGATAGGTCAGGTAGCAGATATACTGTTGGGGGAACTCTGTTAAATGTAACCAAGTCCTATAAGTATCTTGGTCATATAATAACTGATACTTTGTGTGATGAAGCTGATATAAAAGCTAAACAAGGGAGCCTTTATGGCAAGTGCAATGTTTTGTTTAGACAATTTTATTTTTGTTCTAAGCAAGTTAAAAATAAGTTATTCTCCTGCTATTGTAGTAATGTGTATTTGTGCTCATTATGGGTTAAATATAGAAAGTTATCATTTCAGCATTTCATTGTATCTTACAATAATGCATAAAGGATCTTACATAACCTGCCTATGGGATGCAGTGCAAGTACCATGTTTGCCACTGCGGTTGTTGACAGTTGTAACATTCGTATTAGAAAATGCATTTACAGTTTAATGAGCAGGTTATTTATTTCCACCAACTTAATTGTACAGTGCACTCTTAACAATGATGTATATGCCACTTCTGCATTACACAGACATGGATAGGTGCATTATATAATATTTTGTAGTTGTGCTTAACTCATTATTGGGTATTCATTTTATAATTATGCACGTATTCAATTACTTTACTCTGGACGTACTGTATACTATGATGTACCTCGATGTCTGAAATAAATGTTTATTATTATTATAGTCCGGTCACTGAAACTACTCCGTGCTCGTGCCTTATTATTATAGTCCGGTCACTGAAACTACTCCGTGCTCGTGCCTTATTATTATAGTCCGGTCACTGAAACTACTCCGTGCTCTTGCCTTATTATTATAGACCGGTCACTGAAACTACTCCGTGCTCGTGTCTTATTATTATATTCCGGTCACTGAAACTACTCCGTGCACGTGCCTTATTATTATAGTTTGGTCACTGAAACTACTCCGTGCTCTTGCCTTATTATTATAGTCCGGTCAGTGAAACTACTCCGTGCTCGTGCCTTATTATTATAGTTTGGTCACTGAAACTACTCCGTGCTCTTGCCTTATTATTATAGTCCGGTCACTGAAACTACTCCGTGCTCGTGCCTTATTATTATAGTTTGGTCACTGAAACTACTCTGTGCTCGTGCCTTATTATTATAGTCCGGTCACTGAAACTACTCCGTGCTCTTGCCTTATTATTATAGTCCGGTCAGTGAAACTACTCCGTGCTCGTGCCTTATTATTATAGTTTGGTCACTGAAACTACTCCGTGCTCTTGCCTTATTATTATAGTCCGGTCACTGAAACTACTCCGTGCTCGTGCCTTATTATTATAGTCCGGTCACTGAAACTACTCCGTGCTCGTGCCTTATTATTATAGTCCGGTCACTGAAACTACTCCGTGCTCTTGCCTTATTATTATAGACCGGTCACTGAAACTACTCCATGCTCGTGTCTTATTATTATATTCCGGTCACTGAAACTACTCCGTGCTCGTGCCTTATTATTATAGTTTGGTCACTGAAACTACTCCGTGCTCGTGCCTTATTATTATAGTTTGGTCACTGAAACTACTCCGTGCTCGTGCCTTATTATTATAGTCCGATCACTGAAACTACTCCGTGCTCGTGCCTTATTATTATAGTTTGGTCACTGAAACTACTCCGTGCTCGTGCTTTATTATTATAGTCCAGTCACTGAAACTACTCCATGCTCTTGTCTTATTATTATAGTCCGGTCACTGAAACTACTCCATGCTCGTGCCTTATTATTATAGTCCGGTCACTGAAACTACTCCGCGCTCTTGCCTTATTATTATAATCCGGTCACTGAAACTACTCCGTGCTCGTGCCTTATTATTATAGTCCGGTCACTGAAACTAGTCCGTGCTCTTGCCTTATTATTATAGTCCGGTCACTGAAACTACTCTGTGCTCTTGCCTTATTATTATTGTCCGGTCACTGAAACTACTCCGTGCTCGTGCCTTATTATTATAGTCCGGTCATTGAAACTACTCCGTGCTCATGCCTTATTATTATAGTCCGGTCACTGAAACTACTCCATGCTCTTGCCTTATTATTATAGACCGGTCACTGAAACTACTCCGTGCTCGTGCCTTATTATTATAGTCCGGTCACTGAAACTACTCTGTGCTCTTGCCTTATTATTATAGTCCGGTCACTGAAACTACTCCATGCTCTTGCCTTATTATTATAGTCCGGTCACTGAAACTACTCCGTGCTCTTGCCTTATTATTATAGTCCGGTCACTGAAACTACTCCATGCTCTTGCCTTATTATTATAGACCGGTCACTGAAACTACTCCATGCTCGTGCCTTATTATTATAGTCCGGTCACTGAAACTACTCCGTGCTCGTGTCTTATTATTATAGTCCGGTCACTGAAACTACTCCGTGCTCGTGCCTTATTATTATAGTCCGGTCACTGAAACTACTCCGTGCTCGTGCCTTATTTCGCAGCCTGTTACTGCCCACACGTATTTAAGGTCTGCATCCCACTTCCCACACGTCGTTTGGCCGGGTCAACATACCATTTCACACGTGTTTAGGATCAACTTCATTCTTCCTGCCACCCACCCGTCTTTCTTATATTGTATATAGTAACTGTATGGTGAGTTGTAATCTGCCATATTCTACATGCACGTTTTTATTTTGCAAAACGAATATTTGCGTAAATAATGTCTGAGAAAGGAACTGCAGATGTGAAATTAACAATATTGATCCAGCGTGGGATTGATATGAAAAACCAATGCGTGAGTGGGATTCCCTTGAGAATCCCATGCATTGAGGATATTTGTGACGCTCTTGAATACCACTGTGTTGCAAGGCAGAAGGATGCCTATGAACACGCTAGGTCTGAACGATTAATTTACACACGGTTTATTGCTGAGCCACTTCTACAAAACCATCACCAGCGTCATTGAGGTTCGAGTTTCGTGAATCAAATACCAGATTATTTGCAATATAGTGTTCTGATCAAGTGTTCGTAATGTAATACAATTACCAAGGCTTGAGAGACAGCTGCATTGTTGCAAAAGACACAGTCTAGAAACGGCGGTCCTGGCACTGGATGCTGTTATTAGAAACATGTTTACACATACAATTGACATCTATAAACAATAGTCCATGAGCCAGACACGATTTGATTCTCAAATTGAGGGACTAATTCCAATTACAAGTTTCACAATTCTCACTACACCATAATCTGAGGTGTCCAAAAATGGGTGAGGGACATTTCAGAAGCGTAGCTTATTACCTTTTTGGACGCCAACTTTAAACATGGCTGCCACTGCCGGAAGTCAAGCTATTCGAAACATGTTCTACAGCCAAATCTAGTGATTGCATCTTAAATTAATTTGTATTTACAAAAGTTGTTCATAGTAAAATTCCGAGTACGGAAATACTAATAAAATCTTCGTATTTTCATTATTTGCAAAAAAATATATGGAAAAATGTCAATGAAAACTCAAAATATTGTATTTTTCCACAATATTTGTTACTTCAGTTTGTTTAATGTTTTAAAGATATGAATAATCCATTTGTTACTTTCTAATGAATTTTTTATGCAATTGGCTGTTTCGATTATTTTACATGTCTTCTGTTCTGTTTCGGTATGTTGCCGTCAAAATTTAAACGTACCCTCATCCGGTGTCTGTAAACGGGAACAGTACCATGCACATGACCTACTTCATTTATCTCTTACAGCAAAACGGCGTGGCAGATTTGCATGAAATGTATGAAAACGTAAACGTGTACGTATTGCGCACACGTCATGTCAGAAACAGAACAAATACATTTTCCATACGATTTATTAACCTAATAACTACTTCAGAAGCCGTGCCAACCATTATATTGAAAATTCCATGCACGACAAATTCAACACCTGATAACAGACAATATATGTACAAATCATAACATGTTTGGTTTTATGCAACCGTGTGTACAAGAAGATGTCAATTAATTAATAAAACTATTTTGACACACGTTTGAATTTGTGACCCTCAAATTACCTTCACAATCCACATACACCTATTTTCTTATCCCTTGTGTGATGAATATAGCATGAATAGCATGAATTCCTGCTATTAAAAATAAAACATCACATGTTGGCTAACCTACTATATGCAGAAACGCATAAATTCGAAAATTCATCTTTTGACGTTGACCTTGTTTAACCTTCAATCCACAGGTACAGCAGCATTTTACAACTCTGTGACATACCTCATTTTTACGTGGATACAACAGGCGCTCAAACGGTATGCAACATGGCCTGGTGTATGTATTGCAAGATGTCTGCCGCTGCTTAACGTGGCGTGTTTTTCCTGTGAGAGATATCAACTTTTGAACTATGCCTACAATATGTAAGTCCGCTAGCGATGGAGAGAGCGAGGTGCCGGACACCCATGCAATGCTAATGCGCTTCGTTGAACTGTTAAACTACGAAGTGGTGTTAAAAAACTAAAAACGGCCTTGTTCTCAGAAGCGCTGGCGAACAAGATTGACGTGCTGACAATGACCATCGCTGACCTGACAAAGAAACTGAATGCAAAGTAGGACCGAATTGTTACTCTAGAAAGAAAGGTATCTGATTTGGAGTTCCATTGTGATAATGTTAAACAGTATTTGCGAAGAGGGAAATTAAGGTTCCATGGTATTAATGAACCAGAGGACGGAGAGGGTGAGGACACTACAGCAAAAGTGTTGGCCATAATCAACTACATGATGGCAGTGACCCCCCCCCCTCCCACCCGAACACACCTAAGAACATTGCGCGAAGCCACATGCTAGGCAGCAGAAAGACGGCGACAGGAGGGGATCGGCGCTGCGTGGTTATTGTTCGCTTCAACAATAAAAATGTGCGAGACGAGATCGTCCGTCAACGTCGCAGACTGCGGGACGACGACAATACAATCTTTGTCAATGAAGATCTCACTCAGCGCCGTGCCGCACTGGCCAGATCAAATAGACAACTAAAGAGAAACAAGAAGATCCAAGACTGATGGACCTCCCACGGGAAAGGGCTGGTTAAGACACTATCAAACTATATCAAGGAGGTATGGAGGCGGTTATCGACGAATTTAATTGATATACGCAAATGATATGCGGCTTTGAAAAGCTTGAAACAACTTGCATTGCCGTGTTGTGATTTCTTTAAGTTGTCTGTTGTCTTATACACAATTTATTTGTTAATTATATCTTATCGATTAATATAACTAATTATAAATGAGGCATTTAAACGGCGAGAAAAAACTATAATCAGCAGTCATATATATATATATAGTTTTCACCCAAAAAAATTGTGCATGATACAAATTTCATTATATTGTTAAAACGTGGTTTAATCTGTCCACACAAAAGCGTTATGTAAGTGTAACATGTCTGCCATTATTTTCACGTGACAATAACATGATGGCGTTAACGTTTACGCCTAGTCTTTAAGGTCACAGCTTCAGCGGCAAACTTGAAAGTCACAAGATTAATAACGGGTGTATCCTCCATCTGCGTTGATCACTGCAGTGCATCGGCGCCTCATTGATATAAAATGTGGGTATGGAATCTTTTGTGGAGTGTGAGGCTTGTTTTTCGTGTGTTTTTCTAGTTGAGTGTACCCGCAGCTCTCCAAACGTATGCCTTATGTGACCATGCCTGTTACGTAAGACCCAACAGGAGCATTTTCTTTGTTTTCACACAATAGCGTTGCCTGACCTTGCATTATGTAACTTTCTAATGAAAGTCATGTTATGGTATAGTCTACATGTCCCTGTTTCATGTAAATCCACATTGAGCAAAATCCACCCATTGCATTACATTTCGGTGCCTTTCTTCCTATGCACAGTTTCTTTTTGTGGCTAGTATATATATATATACATATATATATATATACATATATATATAAATATATATGTATATATATACATATATATATATATATATATATAATGTGGCATAAACACTGTTTAAAGACAATGTACATTATGTTCTCCCAAGAAAAGGGGGCCATCTTGTATCCACGATAGTAACCAATTTAATTTTTCTTTTTATTCATACAAAACTACAAGAAGTCTATCTGAGCTTACGCACCCACCGCACCATATCATAAACACTAGCAAACGACTATGTCAAAGATAAACTGAATTACAATGAATCACAATATCTTGAAATAGAGCATGAATCAACTTACAAATATATTTCAAAGAAAACACTCAGATTAAATCATGGTATTTGACGAAACATTCCTCTCCTATTTAGGAGGTATTCATAGCAATGCTTTTATCAATGTTCTAAATATAAATTATTCTGAAAATAATGAACCTCAAATAATGCGATTTTGATACGTTTACCAAATTAGCTCAGAATAACACTAGATGCCTTAGTATCTTATGCATTATTATATAATCGATAAATGCAAAATTAAATGAATTAGAGACTTTTGTAGAAGAACTAAACAGTAGTAATTTTAAATTTATTGTTATATGTTTACAAGAAACATGGGAGGCAGAAACAGATGACTTGTCCCAATTTTCTTTAAATGGCTACACCTGTTTAAGACAGGGCAAACACTGTGGCGACAAAACATATAGATTGGAAATTAAATTAAATATTAACATGTATGAAAACGTGGAAGGATAAGTAGTCAAAATAAATGGTGGCAGCCAATCTAAGAATATAACGATAGGAAACATATATAGACCTCCAAGATCAAATAAGGAAAACATAAATGCATTTATAAACGAATTATCATCCACTATGTCAGCATTATGAAATGATTGTAACACTCATCTTATTATCGCATGATATTTTAATATAGATTTGCTTAAATTAAATGAAAATTATACATATAGTAATTTTTGATACCTTAATATCACACAACCTTTACCCTCAGATTGTTCTTCCTATGAGGTTCACTAGAACAAATGGCACTTTAATAGATAATTGTTTCTGTAAACTAAATAAATGTATCTTAGATAGTACTGCGGGTATTCTAACCAAACGTTTCGCTGACCATCAACCGTATTTCATGATTATTGAAATTTTACTCAATCCAGAACCTTCTTCTATGTATGTAAAAATAAACATATCAAATGAAGAAGCTATGTAAAAGGTTAAACATGAAATAAATTCAAATGCAATTTACAATACACTAAATATAAACCTGAATGCCAATACAAATAATCGTAATTACGAGATAATATACGACGAAATTTCACGGGCAACAAAAAAGCATATGCCAACCAAATTAGTTAAATTTAATAAATATAAACATAAAAATCAACATGGATTAACCAAGGATTACTTAAATCAATTCGGTATCGAGACTAACTATATAAACAATTAAAATTAATAACCCCAAATTCGCTGAATTACGAACCGATTGATATTAATCTCAACACGTATAATACGATATTAAAGAAAAACATTCGTGAAGCAAAAACAAATGTATTTCAAACACACTTTTAATCTATTCAGAAACGATATAAGAAACACTTGGAAAACTAGTAATGAATTTCTCTCAAAAAAACCTACACAGCATAAATTACCACGTTTTAAATGATAACAGTATTAAACTAACAGATAAAAAGACATTGCAAACAAACTTTATAACTATTTTTCAACTGTAGGTCACTCTATAGCAAACGGAATTAACTATTCAAGTAACAAAACCTAGTTCTTTTCTAAATGAACAAATAAATTCTACTTTTACTTTTGAAAATGAAGATACTGTAAAGAAAGTTATACAAAATCTTATACAAAAACAGCTATGAATTTTATGGTATATCTTCAATTGTTTTTTAATAATTGAACCAGTTATTATCAAATCATTAGCGATTATAATAAACCAAGTACTACATACCGGAATGTTCCATGACAAACTAAAAACTGCTCAAGTTATTCCAATATTTAAAAAGACGACCCATCATTATTTGAACATTATTGGCTTATCCTTCTTCTTCCTTCTATATCAAAAGTTCTTGAGAAGATACTTTTTATACAATTATCATCATTCTTTAACGACATAAAACTTATTTTTGATAATTGCTATGGCCTTAGATCTAACAATTCAACTGAATATGCTGCACTTGAGCTAATTGATAGAACAGTAACAAATCAAATCAAATCAAATCAATTTATTTTGCAACAACAACAACATAGCAGTATACATACACAAAACAACCGTTTAAAAATAAAGTTGTGTTGCATGGTGGTCACATGGCATGTAATATGCCGTCTTCCTGTGACCCCATTTGTGACTCAAATGAGTTACAAATGACGTCCCTATTAGTCCAGTAGAAATTGACGATGAGCCGGACATTTTGGTTAAAAAGCCAATTTTTGTTTTAAGGTGACCAGCAGGGTTTCCTGAACTTCCAAAAAACACAACCAAAATCAATACTGGGGAACTTTGTTTTACCCCAATCCTTGTTTTGGGGTGTTTCGGTCCAATTTCGAAGTAACACTTTTGGTTTGCGTTTGTTAATCATATTTTTAACTGTTTCATTTATTGGTTAATACTTTTATAATGATATGTATCCTGGTCTATTAAGCCACACATTAATTATGGAGTTTAATTAATCAATTAAGTAATTAACAATTTAGTTATTTAATTAGTAATGTATTTCTTATATACCATTCCATCCCAACGTTATTCTGGGATGTAATTAACATCTTAATAAAGATCACATGAATGTCACTTATACTCCAAACAGTGAACGGTACAGCATTCAAACTTTAATATAACTAGGAGAGATCATACTTGTCCTACCAGTAATCTTCTAATACATCATTTGTTAAACATCATCATCAGATTTGTCATCGTCGTCACTGTCGTGTAGCTGTACAAGAGTTGGGCTGTTTGCGCACTGTCCTTGGCATTTGCATTAAAAGGACATATATATTATTATTAACGTAACTGGGGTGGCTCCTATGATAGCGACATTTTGTCTTAATAGGAGACATCGACCCCATCTGATATATATATATTATGTTTTAAATATATTAATTACTTTTGTTTAGTAGATTACCTATACGAATGATGTATCATGCGTATAGGTATATTTGTGTTTTTCTATGTTTTATTGTCGGTCGTTCGTTCGTTCGTTCGTTCGTTCGTTCGTTCGTTCGTTCGTTCATTCGTTCGTTCGTAGACATTTGCGGGATGACACAATTTCGAACATTTATCCCTTGACGGTGAATCAGTTTGGTCGAAATTCCACACCTACTCCATCAACTGACAAATCCATGTCATATCTCATTTTGACCGGGAGATATGCTTCTTTCACAACGTATATGATATGTACATATACATCAAGCACTGTTAAGAAATCATGCAAACGTCCTCGCTCCTCCATTAACTGCTATCTTTAATAAGTCTCTAAGAGAAGGAGTACTCTCTATGGAATGGAAAATGGCCAACATGATATCGTTACCAAAAACAAACTCACCTATCTCGATTGAAAAATATATTAGACCAATTTCACTAACTCCAATAGCTGCTAAGGTGTTTGAATCAATAATAATGAAATGGGTGGATGACACAATTGAAGGAGAAATTGATGCTAAGCAATTTGGTGGAATTAGTGAAACTTCCACAACATACGTTCTTGTCGAAATGGTACACAAATGGTATGAGGCGACTGATAAATTGGATTCTTATGTCCGTGTTGTAATGCTAGATTTTAGCAAAGCGTTTGACCTTATTGATCACCATTTGTTACTAGAAAAGCTATTGTTGTATGGTTTGCCTTCACATATTATAAGGTGGATGGCAACATTTTTATTGGACAGAACTCAACTTCGTGTGGCATTCCCCAGGGTTCCGTTCTTGGGCCTTTGCTTTTCACTCTCTACACTACGCCACTCAGCTCTGTAATCGAAAGTCATAACTTGGATCATCACCTTTATGCAGATGACACACATATCTACATTTCCTTGGCCACGCCCGATACAAGTCACTCCCTAAACCGACTCAACGATTGTCTCCAAGATGTTTTCTCATGGATGACCGATAGCAAATTAAAGTTAAATGCAGACAAAACTGAATTCCTCATCATTGGTACTCCAATGCAGCGAGGTAAACTTAATGACTTTTTTTCAACATGCATCCTGAGTCAAAATATCACACCAGCAGCATCAGTACGGAATCTAGGAGTGACCTTTGACTGCGACTTCAATTTCAGACAACACATATCCTAAACGTGCCATTGCTGTTTTGATCATATCCGTGATCTTCGCCGCATTCGCCGACAATAATATTGCTATCATGGATATTGCAAAACTACAACGTGTCCAAAATTGTTTAGCAAGGGTAGTCACACAATTTCCTCGATTCTCCCGATCAGTGCCACTTCTAAAATCATCACATTATGTTTAAGATCTGCACAATAACCTACCAAGCCCTTTCAACAATCTAGTTATTTACACTCAATGCTCACACCAGCTAGACAAGCCAGACAACTTCGGTCGTCTAGTTCGAAGTTGCTATCTGTTCCTAAAGCTAAGACAAAGGCTGGAATTCTAGCTTTTTTAGTTGCCGCGCCAACTATATGGAATTCGCTTCCCGTTAACGTTAAATCAGCAGAAACTATTGTTACATTTCGACATCTTAACACATTCTACTTCTGTGAATTATCAAAACTTTTACAGGTAAGATTGAGGTAATAATACAAATCCTAAATCCTCTAAGGCACAGGTACTCTTACTTGTCTCTGAAAGAAATTGACACAGCGCTGATAAACTATCAAGTGTTAACAGTGATTTTGTTCTACTTCCTTCTAAATATACCTCATTAAGTCCCAACAGTGTTGGCGTTCGACAACATCAATAGGCAAAAGGAATCGCTGACTGGAGGAGGAACATATTATTCTTAATATATATAAACGATTTGGACAATGATATAGCTAGCAAGGTGTTGAAATTTGCAGATGATACAAAAGTGTTTAGAAGGATTAAAAGTAATGGAGATAGATTTACAAGATGATCTTGACAGGTTGATCAAATGGTCTGAAAAGTGGCAAATGTTGTTCAATTTTGGGAAATTTAAATGCCTTCACACAATTCATGGGAACGAATATGTAGAATATACAATGGGGGAACTGTATTAAATACTACTATAAAAGAAAAAGACTTAGGGCTGACAATTAGTGCTGACATGAAGATTTCAGAGCAGTGTGGAATTGCAGCTTCAAAAGGAAATCAAATCCTTGGATTGATTAGGCGAAATATAGCATAAAGAACTAATAATAGCGCTGTACAAAACAATAGTTAGGCCTCATTTAGAATATTGTATACAAGCATGGAGGCCGTACCGCAAGAAGGACATAGATACGCTAGAAAGAGTACAGAGGAGAGCGACTAAAATAATACCAAAACTGAGGGATCTTACTTATGAAAAATGCCTAAACGAATGTGGTTTAACAACACTAGATTGAGAGGAGATCAGATAGAAGTGTTTACAATTTTTAATGATTATGAAAATGTTGATAGAAATATGTTATTTTCAGTTAAGAAAGATAGAAAGACTAGAGGACATGAAGTTACATTAGTAAAGTAGCAGTGTAGATTAGACGTAAGGAAGTTCTCATTTTCACAAAGGACTGTGAATGAATGGAACAGATTATCTGATGATTGTGTGGGTGCTAGTAGTGTGAATGTTTAAAAATAAAATCGACACATACCTCAGAAGGGCTGGATATATGTAAATAAAAGGGTTGGACTATCGATAAGCCAAAGGGCTTCCTTGTCCACCTGCCATCTAGAGTTAATTCTCTTGTTGGCAATCTTGTTAAATCTGGTTAAATCTTCTACATGCACCATAATGCTGCAGTGAATTATCAGCCTTTTGTACCTCCTGGAATTGTATGTTGACCATTTCGATTTGACCGATTTCGTTTTCGTTGCCTCGTCTGAATTGTACGGAAAAGTAGCATCGTAGGAAATGTTGAACCCTCTTTTGAAGCTGTGCCATCAGTGCATAATGCATAATGTAAATTCCTTGCTTAGTTCACCTGTCCCAAAGCCAACACCAGAGAGTCACTTTTTTGATGCATGCCAAGTAAAGATTCGAATTGCCCTCCCTGTCACCACGCAACAACCCAAGCAGGATGCTCACCATGTCGATGTATCACCCAGAACCGTGCCAGCTGGCCACAATGTTGACGCATAACATTCAGACAGGCCACGAGCAAGTCCAGGATCTTTGTCATTGAAACACCGATCACGGCAGCAACAACAGTTTCATGACAACTGTTGGTTGGACACTCTTTTGAAGCGCTGATTTTCTGATCGGACGGTTCCAGTAAACGAGTTAACACCCGCACGCGTTACTCCGTTGAACTGATGATGCAGCATCTTAGGTCTTAGGTGTTTCTTCTCCACACAGCCCCTTCTTGGGCTAACTTAGGCGAGGCTAGATGTCCACACAAATAGCTGGTTTGACGATAGGTGTGCCTTCTCTTTTCCCAAAGCCGTATACTGGAAACAATTTCAATGATAGCTGGATAGATCGCTTCTTGTATGTTTTACCAACAATAACAGTTGTCTGATGCGGCTTGCACGTCAACAACTTCGGGAGAGAATGATGCCATGGACTCGATGTGATGTTACTCCTCCATTTAGGGATTCTTCTTTCCTATTGATGTTATCGAACGCCAACACTGTGGAGAATGATTGAGATATATTTGGGAGGAAGTGGTACGTAATTGCTGTCAACACTTGATAGATTATCAATGCACAGCGCTGTATCAAATTCTTCAGCGCCAAATACAAGCACCCATGCCCAAGAGGCTTGAGGATTTTTATTACCTCAAGCTTACCTGTGAAAGTGTTGATAAGTCACTGAAGTAACACATTTTTTTATGTTTTCAAAGCACCAACACACACAGCAGTAATAACATCCTGGGTTGTTTATGCATTTTACATACAACATTTCTTGTAATATATTTTAGTTAACCAGAAGTTACGCCTAGTTATTGCTATTGTAACAACTGGACGGAAGCACATGCTAAGGCAAAGCGCGGTTAATATTGACTAGCAAAAATGACCGTCACCTGACGGGATGCATTGGTAGTTTACAGTCTTGATAGTAATAATTACCAAATGTAAGAAAACACAATGCATGGTTACATAAAGCCATATCGCACACGCTGATAGGATGTTTGTTCAAAGTGATGAAGGTCGGAGATAATGTGAAGTCCATCGATATATCTTAGTCGTGATAGCGTAGAATTATCAAATAATGTTCGTATTGTTATGCTACTGGCATAAAGGTAAACATAAGTATATTGTACCAGCGTCTACTGCATGATGCTATGTCCATTACGCAGGGACTATTTTCCCGAACCATTTTCCGGGTTGCATAATTCGTACGATTGTTAAGTATTATGCACAACTGATTTACCACATAAAAGGTGAGAAACTTGACATATATTTGGTATTTTGATAATACATGGGTCTCACTTCCTGTTCTATGGGTCGTAGATTAATCCTTGAAAGTTTGGCGCGCGAGGTTCAAGTCGTCAAGAAGAAAACGCAAACTCGTTTATAATTAGATTATTGCGGCATCACCCCAACTGGTATTATTGGGCCATGTTCTAGTGCCAAACGTTTGAAAACAGATTATGGGCATAGCTGTGCGAAACGATCATTAATCTAACATATTTTATTGTATGTTTATAATCTAAAGCAGAAGTTTAAACATAACATTTGTAGGCTAATGGTTGGCAAGGTTTCTGAAGTAGTTATTAGGTTAATAAATAGTATGCATAATTTATTTGTTCTGTTCCTGACATAATGTATACGTAATACAAATACGTTTATGTATTCTCACAAAATTTCATGCAAATATTCTAAGCCGTTTTGCTGTAAGAGGTAAATGAAGTATGTGTGAAAGTATTCCCGTTTACAGGGACCAGATGGGGGTACGTTTACATTTTGATGTGCCGACAGCAAATAGAAACAATACAGAAGACATCTAAAATGACATACATTTAGTCAATAGCATATAGTTTCATAAGAAAGTAACAAGAAAGTAACATAAGTAACAAACATTTGTGTTTTAAAACATTACAAAAACTTAAATAAAAAATATTGTGGAAAAAATGCATTTTTTACGTGTTCCTTGTAATTTTCCCCTACATTGTTTTGTAAGTAATGATAACAGAAATATTATATTAGTATTTTTGTACTCTGAATATTATTATGAACAACGTTTGTAAATACAACTTTAAGATGCAATCACTAGATTGGGCTGTAGGCCATTAGTTTCAAATAGCTTGACTTTCGCTTGAAAATGGCAGCCATATTTGAAGAGGGTTTCCAAAAAGGTACTAAGCTACGGTTCTGAAATGTCCATCACCCATTTTCGGATACCTCAGATATTGGTGTAACTGAAAATCACAGTGGGAATTAGTCACTCATTTTGAGAATCAACTTCAATATTTGCAGTCTTGGCTCATGGACTACTAACAAAAGGATTAGGATTGGAAGGCATAGGAAATGGTATAATAAACTGGATAGAACAATGGCTGATTGACAGAAGACAACGTGTAGTAGTTGATGGGGAGGCTTCAAACTGGAAATCGGTATTGAGTGGGGTACCACAGGGATCAGTATTAGGTCCTATATTATTCTTAATATACATCAACGATTTGGATGATGAAATAACAAGCAAGGTGTTGAAATTTGCGGATGATACAAAAGTGTTTAGAAGGATTAAAAGTGATGGAGATAGACAGCATTTACAAGATGATCTTGACAGGTTGATCAAATGGTCTGAAAAGTGGCAAATGATGTTCAATTTTGGGAAATGTAAATGCCTCCACATAGGACATGGGAACGAAGAAGTAGAATATACAATGGGGGGTACTGTACTAAGTACTACTGTAAAAGAAAAGGACTTAGGGTTAACCGTTAGTGCTGATATGAAGATTTCAGAGCAGTGCGGAATTGCAGCTTCAAAGGGAAATCAAATCCTTGGATTAATTAGGCGAAACATAACGTATAAGGAAAAAGAGCTAATAATACCGCTGTACAAAACAATAGTTAGGCCTCATTTAGAATATTGTATTCAAGCGTGGAGGCCATATCGCAGGAAGGACATAGATATGCTAGAAAGAGTGCAGAGGAGAGCAACTAAAATGATACCAAATCTGAGGGATCTTAGTTACGAAATACGTCTAAAAAAATGCGGTTTAACAACACTAGAGACCAGGAGATTGAGAGGAGATCAGATAGAAGTGTTTAAAATATTGAAGGGTTATGAAAATATTGATAGAAATATGTTTTTCTCAGTTAAGAAAGATAGAAGGACTAGAGGACATGATCTTGCATTAGCAAAGGAGCAGAGTAGATTGGATATAAGAAAGTTTTCATTTTCACAAAGGACTGTAAATGAATGGAACAGATTACCTGCTGCTTGTGTGGGTGCTAGTAGCGTGAATATGTTTAAAAATAAAATCGACACATACCTCAGACGGGCGGGATACACATAGATAAAAGGGTCGGACTCTCGATAAGCCAAGGGCTTCCTTGTCCACCTGCTACCTAGAGTTAATTCTCTGGGTGGCAATCTTGTTAAATCTTGTTAAAACAAAATAGTCTGGTTTGTTAAGGCCAATTTTTGCCGAATCGTTACTTACCGGATAAAAGCACGAGAATTGAACCATATATGTAAAATTTCACGGCGAATCCGATTAGAGGGGTCTATAAGTCAGATTCTGTGTCCTTGACCTTGAATTTCAAGGTCAAATACTACAGAACGTGAAATGTATCTTTTTCAATACCGCCACAGTTTTATATGTGTACGAATGTATGTGTATAATCACTAGACAATGGGCCAGATATGCCCTTCGAGCACCCCCCACAACTCTACCAACCCATGTTTTTTAAGCTTTTGGGTCCCTTGAAGATGATATCAAGTGGTAACAGTGAAAAAGTTGGGTCTCACTACCCATTTTCAACCTATCTTGGATGGTACCCTGAAATATCGTATTTGTCGTAAATGTCGCGTGGTATTTAATCACCCACACCACAATCGTCATTGTATAGTCATATGTGTCTCAACATGTACTTATGATATGTCGAATTGAAGGTTTTCATCTGCTGATCATTATAATTGCATTCAATAGATATTTACTATTATGGCGTACGCCCTAATTAGAATAGAATAACTACACCCCATTCTCACTCGTGACCGCATAGATGACATCATTATTGTTGTCAAATATATATATTTCCTTTGATCCCATGGCCTCTTTAAGATAACAATAATCATGCATGACAATCTGCAGCATCATATTTTTCATTTGTCTTTCTGTCATAAAAAAATTGATTAGATGATGCTTCAAAGATAACCGCAGTGTCTCGGATCAAGAGGCGTAACGCAAAGATAATCATGGATATGGATGGCATACATGTCAAAACTGTCTTGATTATGTGTGTGTTTTCAATTATACAGTTACAGCAGATTAAGTTCAGATGTATAAAACAAAGCACTACATATTTCATATAATGTACATGTATATTAGCTTAAAATAGTATCCAAACCTCGTGAATTAAGATGTGATAAATGTCAACAGTACAGACAAATTGAAAGCCAGTATCTCACAATAATGATAATTCAGTTTAAAGCGAATTACATACGTATGACATTCATATAGATGGTAGACATTGATAAAACAAAATGTAGTTAGATGCCACAACGTTATTCACATCTTAATTGTCAATCAATGACATACAATATCTAGGATGATGTACGGACACTTGCCAAACATTGATAGCTACATAACCAATTACATTAGTCACATTTTGAAGCTCAGTCATAATCACTGTCACTGTCAGCATATAGTTCCATCCCATCAGACATGTCCAAGTCAGACTCGTCATTGAAATGATAAAAATAACGGTATAACATGTAACTTTATTAGTGTATAATCGTACAATCCGAACATGGCCGTGCACGCCGCATCTGCCAACCAAACATGCGAGAGCCGTAAGTTCGCGAGGCCCGTAAGGGTAATGGTGGTACGAGTGATCTATCATTACATCCCCCTTGTAATATAAAAATATTAAAAAAATAAAAAAATCTTAACAGCGGAAAGGCAACAGCAAGATAAAATAATAATTATTATTATTATATGGCATGTTAGTGTCACTACAGGTCAAGGATGCGCCTGGGTTTGTGCACTCTTCCCGCTCTGGTTCTGTAGGGGTGAGGTGAGACCGTATCTTGCGTAAGGCGACGCGGGTTGCGCGGTGGATGTCGGCGTTGCAGCTGGCTCCGACGTGTTGAATGGGCGGAGTGCGCACGCCTCGCTGGCGGGAGCGTGGTCTTCGTCGATACATCCGAGCTGCCCGTCGATATCAGGGAGGGGGTCGGCAACAGGTTGTTCGCGCGTCTTCAAGAGGTGTTTCCGATTTCGTCGGTATACTCATCGTTCAGATCGGACAATGTATGTGCGCGGTGTCTTCGGTTGTGGCGTTTGAATGACGACGGCAGATTCCCAGTGTGGCCTTGGGTCGGTGATGCGTAGGCGTATCCGTTCGTTGACGTGGAGTGGTGTTGTCGTAGTGTTCTTTCTGAGTTGACTGTTTGCGTTCGAGCATGTCCTCGATGACGCTACACTCAACCACTGCAGGTTGTAGATGCCTCGGTGCGCACGGTATCGACGACCGCAAACGACGAGACTTCGCAAGCTGCGCAGGTGATGCGAGTCCATGCACGGGGGTGTTTCGCAATTCGAGTAGGTCCAAGTAAGGGTCTGTCTTCCCGTGTTTGGCTTTCTTGAACAGTCTTTTGATGGTTTGAACCGTTCTTTCGGCAAGACCATTCGATGTCGGGTATGTAGGGCTGGAGGTTGTGTGCTCGAAATCCCACTGTTTTGCGAATCTCCGAAACCCGGCACTCGAAAATTGAGGGCCGTTGTCGCTAACAAGTTTTTGGCACTGACCATGGCGCGCCAAGATTCCTTTGATTTTGTTAATGACTGTGGCAGATTTCGTGTCTCGTAGATACTCCACCTCAGGGAAGTTACTGTAGTAGTCCACTACAACAATGTAGTCACGACCGTCGAGATTAAACAGATCTGTCGCTACAACCTGCCATGGCAACGAGGGTATTGGATGGTTTATCAGAGTTTCTTTCTGGTTGGCATTTCTGTGCATCTGGCACGTGCTGCAGTTGGCGATGGTTTTCTCGATGTCGGCGTTCATACCGGGCCAGAACAGTGCCATACGTGCCCGTGATCGACACTTCTCGACCCCGAAGTGTCCTTCGTGTATTCGTGTTAGCATTTCTGGGCGCAATGCGTTGGGGACTACGATTCTGTCCGTCTTGAATATTAGGCCGTCTGCGTGCATCAGCTCATCTCGGTGATTCCAGTGATCGCTGATGGCAGTGAGGCACTCCTTACGTTGGCTGGGCCACCCCGATATAATCACGTGCTTTAGCGTCTGCATGCGGGGGTCGTTCGCGGTGCTGGTCCGGATCTCTGCCAATTTTTTGTCGCTGATCGGGAGAGTTGCTATCAGATGGTGGACGGCTATGTCTGGTTCTTCTGAGAATTCATCGTAGATCGGCACAGCGTTTGCAGTGAGGTTACGGCTCAAACAGTCGGTTACTGGTATTTCCTTACCAGGTTTGTGGACGATGTGGATATCATAAATGTATCGCTGTAATTCGACAATCATGCTTTGCAGGCGTTTCGGGGCTGCCGATAGTGGCTTGCGCATGATGGATTGAAGTGGTTTGTGGTCAGATTCCACAGTTGTTTTGCGTCCGTACATGTATTGGCGGAATCTGTTGCACCCGTGTACAATGGCTAGCATCTCTCGTTCGATCGTAGCCCAGTTTTGTTTGGACTGGTCCAAAGCTCGTGACATGTACTCGATTGGGCGTCCTTCTTGCATGAGTGTGGCACTCGTCGCTTTTGATGAGGCGTCGACTTGTAGTGTCAGCTCCTTCTTTGGATCATAGAAAGCTAACACGGGTGCTTTCGTGATGATCTCCTTCATCTTTGCGAATGCAGATTCTTGTTGCGCATCCCACACGAATTCGGATTCTTTCTTCAATAGGTCTCGCATCGGGGCAGTGATTTCACTCAGTTTTGGCGCAAACTTAGCAAGATAGTTGGCCATACCAAGTATGGTCTGTAGCTCGGCTTTGTTAGCAGGGCTTGCCATTTTGACGATAGCTTCTATCTTTTTGGGGTCTGGTTTGATGCCCTCGGCAGATATGACGTGACCGTAGTATGCAACCTCTGGCAAATGAAAACAACATTTGTCCATGTTGAAACGTTGACCACTTTGGCGAGCTCGTTGAAACACTGCGCGTAGTGTAAGAAGGTGTTCTTCTTTCGACGTGCCTGCGACAAGTACGTCGTCGCTGATGCGAGTAACATGTGGCAGACCTTCGAATGTCTCATCGACACGGCGCTGAAAGATGTCTTGAGCTGCGTTGATTCCGAATGGCATGCGTAGGTATGGGTATCGTCCGTATGGTGTGTTGAATGTTGTAAATCGAGATGTTGAGTCTGTAAGTTTTATCTGCCAGTAACCACTTCGTGCGTCGAGCAGCGAGAAGTATTTTGCGCCCGTCAGCGTGCTGGTGACGCCCTCTAGCGTCGGTACTGGGTAGTACGGTCGTTTTATCGCGTACTGGGTAGTACGGTCGTTTTATCACATTGTTCAGGTCGCGAGGGTCCAGGCACACACGTATGTCACCATTACGCTTTTGCACGACAACCATGGAATTTACCCAGTCCATGGGCTCCTTACTTTCATGATGATGTTGTTGGCTTTCATACGTGATAGTTCTTCTTTGACCTTGTCGCGAAGTGCCACTGGTATGCTGCGTGGCGGATGTACGACAGGATTTGCATCAGGGTGTAACGTGAGCGAGTGTTTCCCAGGAAATTCACCGATGCCCTCGAACAAGTCACTATATTCGGCGAGCAGTCGCACAACATCTTCATCGCGATCGGGTTTATACTCGACGTTATCATTATCATCGTTACCGGATAGTTCATCACAGTTGCGTCGAAGGTCGGCATTAACGTCATTGCCAGACTTATCGTCATCGACAGACAGTACAAGCTGTATTATTCGCATCTCGATGCAAGATGCCAGCCCCAAGATGGGAAGAGTTCGCGCGTCGACCACCTGGAACTGCAGTGCATAGCTTTTGTTTTTGTGCGAACAACGAAGCTCACATGTACCCAAGTTCTTGAGGGCATGGCCACCGTAGCCTTGAAGTGTTACTTTGCTGCTTTGTAGCTTGTTGCATTTTTGTTTGGCTCGGAGCTTGTCATACACGGACTTAGGTAGAATGTTCACCTGTGCCCCCGTGTCTATTTTGAGCTTTAGTTTTGTGTTGTTCCACCACATGCCTGATCTCTATTGTATGGGTGAGGATCAACACTATCAACACAGAACTCATCATTTACGTCGCTGTCGCTGTCTTAAATGTCAGATTGATCAACGCTGTTGACGTTCTTCTGGCGGCACACGGCGGCGAAGTGGTTTCGCCGTTTGCATTTGTTGCAGGTGCGGCCTCGAGCAGGGCAGTCGTCCATCTTCGTGTGCTGACTGTATCCGCAGTGTCCGCACGTCTTCTTCGTCTGACTGCTTTGTGTAGGTCGAGTGAAGCTCGTGGCGTTTCTGTTGGCTTTAACACGGCGTGTTTGTTTTGATTTGACCATCTGGACATCTGTTGGTTCACTGCTCATGTTGTTTAGTTGTTGTTGCGCGCTTTCATGCGCGCGCGCGATGTCGATGGCGTTTATTAAATTCAGTTCTCCGCCGACGTTTATAAACTGTTCACGTACCTTCCGCGCGTTCGTGCCATATACAAGCCTGTTCCGGATCATTTCGTCAATGATGTTGGCTGGGAAACCGCAATCACGTGCGAGTATTTTTACATCCATGATGAAACTCTCAACAGGTTCGCCAACCCCTTGCACGCGGTTGTAGAATTTATATCGGCTGAATAGGACATTACTCTTCGGTGTTACGTACGCGCGAAATTTGGCACACACTGTGTCCAAATTTTGTCTTTGTCCGTCGTTGGGGTAATTTTATGATGTGACGTTATCGAATTGGAATGTGGAGTGGATGTCGCGGCCCTTCTCTCCCACCCACAACAGCAGATAACTCACTTGTTGCACCTCGGTTTTGTCGTGTAACGGCCCAGCGAACATTAGCCGTGCGTGTTTTTCGAATTTTGTCCATGTTTCTGATAGCGCCGGCGAGTCCCAGTCCAGCGTCGGATATAACGCGCTATTTTGGTCCATGATGTTCTTCTACTGCGATACGACACGTTGCTGCGTGTCTCTGGATGTGTGTTCCTTATTTTCTGACACCATGAAATTATAAAAATAACGGTATAACATGTAACTTTATTTGTGTATAATCGTACAATCCGAACATTGCCGTGCACGCCGCATCTGCCAACCAAACATGCGAGAGCCGTAAGTTCGCGAGGCTCGTAAGGGTAATGGTGGTACAAGTGATCTATCATTACAGTCATCAATATCAGTGTGGTCAGGGTCTACCTGAGCTATATCAGCCAGTTCACGTGGCAGCACATCTTCATCATACCAGAGTGGCTCAATGCTTCCATTACTGATGTTCCAGCCATGGTTTCTGATCACCTTGGGGACGTGCGGCTCGTGAATATGTGCTCTCTTCCATATGCCAACTTGATAGTTGACTCTTCTGACATGCTGGGTGAGACTGCGATTGCATGGTGGTAGATTGCCCATGTCAATATTACCTGAAGGAATAACACGGTTATCCTTGGCACACAGCTCATTGATACGAATTAGCGTATCAATGAGCTTTTGACACCTTTGATGCTCTACTATACACAGCACAAGTGAAGCTGTCCAGCTCATCAATCCTTTCTTCAGGTACGTCCCATGTATCTCCCAGCTTCTCGAGTACATGAATGTATTTAGGAATCTTCAGTAGAGGTTTCACTGGTTTGAGTTTGCCAATCCCTTCTCGGAAAGCACTAGTGCTGTCACATCCACTGAAAGCATGCAGAATCATCAGAGCCGTACATTTGTCTTGGCCGAGATCAACTGCTAGTTTGCTGACATCAGTCAATCTTTGCTTATTTCCTACACTAGTCTCAAACAAGATGATGATGTATCCAATTGATGCAGCATAGTGCAGAAGAACGAAGAATATGTCTGAATCTGGGCTCTTCACACGAACGAACTGGTAATTCCTACACCTCGCGTAATTAACATAGATGATAACTCTTGAGTTAGTTTCCTCCTGTGATGACTTCAGAAGGAGCAGTTCATGGGTTACTGTCGTGCGGCCGTCATTGGAAGTCAGCAGAGTGGTATTCTCCTCACACATGAAGATCACTCGTCTTTCTTGCAGTTTTGATGCATACCCGTCGCTCTGCCACATCTTCAGAAGCAGGTTAATGAACTGACACTTGTTTTCACCATTAGACAGGGATGATTTCCATTCAGATGGCCTCTTGGTTGCCTCTCCTTTCAGAATCAGCTTCTCTCTAGTGTGTCCGACTCCTTCAGGTTCAGCGACCTCTCCTTTTTCTGTTTGTGATGGTATCTCAGGACAGTCACCATATTCTGCAGAATGATCATCACTGCTAACTTCCTGCAACATGGTGCCATGAGCTGTGTGAACTGATCCTATCCTTTTCCTGTGAGATCATTCAGAAGCTGTTCGAAATTATAAAATTCTGAATGGAATACCGTTGGTCCTGGTGGTGACCTGACAATCTGGTTGGAGAGAAGAGTGGACGACTGCATAACAGGTTCAGCCGGCGCTGTCTCCAGCTCCAATGAAAAGGAGTAGCTTTCACAGTGTCCCATTCTATTCAGAAGAGTTACGAGTTTTTCACTCCTGAACATATAACGCATGGACATGTTCATGATGATGTGTTTGGCAGCTTCCACCATCCATTGGTTGTTGCCCGGCAGATGTCCTAAATAATTGACAGAACAAGTCTCTGTGTGCGGGATGATGTGGGAGCTGCCATCCCGGTTATGACATAACATATCAATTTCTGGAGTGTGTCTGATATGATAGTGTCAATTCCCCATATTGTAGAAGGACAGTTGGCTATTGGAGGGTTCATGGCTTTCAAGTTTGAGTTTTAATTTCTCACTCCGATAGTCAGGTTTACTGTGCTCTGTATTCTCTATGCTGGGTATGAATACTTGTTATAGGTCTGCCAATTTCAGTTGAGCTGGTTAACAAGTTCTTTTGCCAAGTTCTTCCCTGCATCCCGCATGCCAGACAAAAGTTGAAGTTCTCGATATTTTAAACCCTTTACATGAACTATACAAGTAGGTTGGACAGTTTGATCACTTGTTCGTTTTCGTTTTAATGGTAAATACATACAAATGTAGGTATGTAATATCAGCAGGTCAAATTGGGGTAAGTAACAAAGCTTATAATTTATCTTTATCCAACTTAAATAACATTTTAACTTATCGATATCTGTGAAGATGACCTGAGGTATTCGTAAAAGCTGCAATTGAGACATAAATAATATAATATGGGATACAACCTTGTGATCCCCACATACCATGATGAAACATGTAAGAAAACTAATATTCCAGCTGCAATAGTATCTAGATACTGCAGAAAGAACGTGAATGACTTGCGTTACGCCTCTTGATCCGCGACACTACGGTTATATTTGAAGCATCATATCTAATCCATTTGCAATGACAGAAAGACAATTATGGTATCAAATGAAATATATGATGCTGCAGAGTGTCATGCATTATTATTTTGATCTTAAAGAGGCAATGGGATCAAGGGAAATTTATATATTTGACAAAAATAATGATGTAATCTATGCGGTCACGAGTGAGAATAGGGTGTAGTTATTCTATGCTAATTAGGGCGCACGTTATAATAGTAAATATCTATTGAATGGTATTATGATAATCAGTAGATGAAAACCTTCAATTCGACATATCATAAGTACATATTGAGACACATATGACTATACAATGACGCTTGTGGTATGGGTGATTAAATAGCACGCGGCATTGACGACAAATACGATATTTCAGGGTACCATCCAAGATAGGTTGGAAATGGGGGTTAGTGAGACCCAACTTTTTCACTGTTACCACTTCCGTTACCAAATCATCTTCAAGGGACCCCAAAGCTTAACAAAAAACATGGGTTGGTAGAGTTGTGGGGGGGGGGGGGTGCACGAGGGGCATACCTTGCCCATGGCCTATATGTATGTGTGCAAGTATGTGGACATGTTTGCATATCTATGACCTTGAATTTCGAGGTCAAGTGTTTCTTCAAAAACATCACTGATTTTGTTTATATGATAATAGCGATAATGGACCTCATATTTTTCAGTACCATCGCTGTTTTTGTACACAATGCATGCCGGATCCAAATGTGATGTTGTGTTCTTGACCGTTAATGACAAGGTTACATGTCGGTAACCTGGAAATGACAAGATCAAATGGCAATGACAGGGAAATTTGTATTCTTCAGCAGGGCGACTGTTTTTGTGCAAATATATTCAAGCTAAGTTTATATGCTGGTCTATGTTGTTTTACTTCTAGGCCTACTTTTAATTAGGTAAAATTATTGAACGGGAATTAGTTGCGTCTAGATTATGTTGTCAGCCACCTGTCGGACTTGAGACGAACGCGATGCCAGACGCTATTAAAAGTAAATGCATAATTATACGTGTGGCTTGCGATTTGAACATATATCTTCAGTCAAATCACTGTAAGATGTTCGCTGTGTGATGATACATAAATGACTACAACCAAACGTACTCGCATTTGAAAATATTAGAATGACTGATCAAAATGTGAGCGATATTAAGTAGAATGTTATGCAGGAAACGGCGACGATTTGAAAGGGGTCAGACCAGCGTTATGTAAAACGGTTAAGGGAAATGTCTTACCCACTCACAATGTACAATCAATAAAATCGTCAAGTTATGCTATATCAACAATATATACTAACTGACCTAACGTAAATTGCGCGTGCTCGGATAAAACAAATCGACTGGACAATACTCTGCGGAGAATGTTTACGAAAGTTTTGTGACCAACATTTGTGGTTCCAAGATATTGGACAGCTCCCAGTTCACAAAATCTGCGGTGGAAGCTACTCGGAGTTGCGAGAAGGTAACCAAGCTCGAGCATTAGCAGGTTTAACTGGTGATATCGAGTCGGCGGTTGAGCGTGGGGAAACACTGTTCAAGTTATCTACGTTGCACACTTCCTTCAAGCAAAGGTTGGAAGAGCTGGGTCACAGCATTGCAGTCAACAAAACTCGCTTAAAAGAAGAACTTTTGAAACATTTCTGCAATTATGGGCTGCAGGAACAATCCCACGATAAACATTGCGTGCTAGTGTTCCCTGCGGGGATGTAAGAAATGTAGGGGGTCTATTTTGAGCAGCGTGTGTGTGTGTGTGTGTGTGTGTGTGTGTGTGTGTGTGTGTGTGTGTGTGTGTGTGTGTGTGTGTGTGTGTGTGTGTGTGTGTGTGTGTGTGAAGCAAACATGAATAAATGCACACATACATTCATACATAAAAAACCACGATGTTATTTAATATATATATATATATATATATATGTACATAATATATATATATATATATTATGTACATATATGTCACTCTTAGTAATATATCACCTTGATATTTAGCGTAAATAATATACATACACGTTCAGTAACATTTGACTTTTAAATTCAAAGTCAAGGACACAAAGTTTGACGTGGAACCCCCTCTAATCGGATTCGTTGTGACATTTTACATATATGGTCCAATTTCCGTGCTTTTATCCGGCAAAAACGATAGTATCCCTTAGACAACATACTAAAACATGAAACGCTTGAGATAAACCAATCCAGAGACTCATTGAAGGGGAGCTCTGAGTCATGCCCCATTTTGTTAATGCTTTGTTAATTTTTTTTCACTAAACAAACTAATGGGTGTCACAGTTTGCCCCCCAATGGCGTCCTCTTTCCAAGATGTTAAATATGCCTCGTACTAAGCCACTGGCGTCATTTACCAATCTGGAATTATTTATTTTTATAAATTAGTTAATAATAGTTCTTTTTGTATGTCCACATGTCCAGTGCAGTACGGTCATAGAGTTTGTGTTGTGGATGTGGCAGACGTGGACGTGATGTCGTGGAGCAGACGAGGACGAGATGTTGTGGATGTGGCAGAAGTGGACTTGATGTTGTGGATGTGGCAAACGCGGACATGATGTTGTGGAGCAGACGTTGACGTGATGTTGTGGATGTTTGGCAGACATGGACGTGATGTTGTGGATGTGGCAGACGTGGACTTGATGTTGTGGGTATGGCAGACGTGGACATGATGTTGTGGAGCAGACGTTGACGTGATGTTGTGGATGTTTGGCAGACATGGACGTGATGTTGTGGATGTGGCAGACGTGGACTTGATGTTGTGGGTATGGCAGACGTGGACTTGATGTTGTGGAGCAGACGTGGACGTGATGTTGTGGATGTTTGGCAGACATGGACGTGATGTTGTGGATGTGGCAGACGTGGACTTGATGTTGTGGGTGTAGCAGACGTGGACTTGATGTTGTGGAGCAGACGTGGACGTGATGTTGTGGATGTGTGGCAGACGTGGACTTGATGTTGTGGATGTGTGGCAGACGTGGGCTTGGTGTAGTGGATGTGACAGACGTGGACTTGATGGCTTATCGATAGTCCAACAATGTTCCACGTACGTATAACCCACCCTCGCCAGAAAGCTGTCAATTTCAGTTTTGAACATATTCACACTGCTAGCATTAACACAATCATCAGATAATTTGTTCCAGTAATTTATTGTCCTCTGAGAAATGAATTGGTTAGACAAGATCTAGCTTTTAGGAATCCATGTTGAGATTCATTTATTAATTTGTGTTTTACAATGAATTCCACCACGTGGTCTCTATTAAGCGTTTCTAATAATGTCATAAAACTGGTGTTAAGGTCACTGGTCTGTAATTATCTGTGTTGTTCCTCGATCCCTTTTAAATAATGGTGTGATGTTTGCTTCTTTCCATTCTAGTGAAACGACTCCCTCTTTAAGTGACAAGTTAAATAACATAGAAAGTGGTGTACTGATTGGGTCTACAATTTCCTTAAGCAGTTTCGGTGGTATCCCGTCAACTCCAGGTGATTTGTTTTCTTTCATTATTTTCATTTTCTTTCATATCATTTCAGGAGTAACAAACAACTGCCCTAATTGATTTGATTCATCCCCTCAAATTTAGTAACTGGTAATGGCAGTGAACGTATATCTTATGTGGTAAACACTGAGCTGAAATACTCGTTCAGGGCCACTGCCGTTTGAAACCCATCAGATATTACGTTTCCTGCGATGATTTCTAGTGGTCCCACCTTATCTCGAATCTTCTGATTACTCCTTACATAAGCATAGAAACTCTTGCTGTATTTTTTATATAATTCGCAAATTTTTGTTAAAATATTCGTTTGGATTTCTAATGTCGGTTGTAGCTAGGTTAAGAGCCTCATTATAGCTGTTATAATCTTCCATATTTCCAGTGTTTCTGTAAACTCTCCACATAATTTGTTTGTAAGCAATCGTTTGTATATTTCTTTTGATAGGTGTTTCTTCCTAGATCGTTTCCCATGCTTTTTTAGGGGAACAAATCTATCAATAATGCCCTCAATCTTATCTTTCAAAATGGTCCAACATTCTGTTGCTATATTGTCCTTCATTAAGTTAGTCCAATCTCTGTTTGCTAAATATTTTCTCATCTGTTTATATTTGCCTTTGTTAAAGTTTCTCCTGCATTACTTTTTACCATTATTCGCTGATTGTACTTTTACACCAAAATGGATCTGGTTATGATCACTATTTCCCAAATGTTCATATATTTTAGCATTATCAACTAATTCGTTTTAAGAAGAGAACACTAAATCGAACACATTTCCACCTCTGGTTGGTTCCAAAACATGTTGGGTAAGAAAGCAGTCCTGTATCAGAAGTAGAAACTGTTGGTCATCACCTCCAGCTCTCTCTAGTGATTTCCACTGAATATGTCCATGATTAAAATCACCCATTATAACACATTCCCTTTTACTTATCTACTTTATAGCACTGTCAAGTTTTACATAATCCTTTTGTCTTATGTTAGGACTACAATAAACTAGTCATATTGTTAATGTTGAGTTTCTGGTAACTATGTTGCACCAAATAGCTTCCTCGCAATCTGCGTCCCTTTTCATTTGTACTTTATATGCCTGTATATATTCTTTAATATACAGAATGACTCCGCATCCCCTTCTCTCTTGTCTGTTCTTTCTAAGCTTGACGTAACCCGATATAGCTAATTCAGCATCTACCATGTCTTCATGTGCCCATGATTACGTGATGCCTATTATATCGGAATCTATAACCACTATTATGATGTCTAAATCCCTTCTCTTGTTTATTATGTTTTTGGCATTTAAACATGCACATCTATGTTAATTTTTATGGATATTTAGTGAACGTTTCCTTGTAGATGTGTTTGTCATATTTCTTTGAGGTTGCTCTACGTATCCCCCCTGTGCATCTAGTTTAAAAACTCAGGGAATAGGGGGATGTCAGCATTTTTGCTTCGGACCGAATGCATAGCATTGCCAGTAATATTTCCCGGCACATTGAAAACAACTATGGCAGTCAAATCTGAACATAATTGTATAATTGTCAAATCATGTTTCTATGATACGACACACATTTCTTGTCAACGTGTACGCAAAATATGACATGTTCCATTGAAATGGCTAGACTAAAGACCACCATGTCATAACCGTTGCTTACAGTGTCCTTTGTGAATTACTGCTGTCATTCGACCCAATTCCGCTAATGAGCCTAGTGGAAAGCTGTGAGCCGGTTCCAATGTATCTGAGACAAATTCTCAATTCCCGCTAGACTCTGTCTTATTACGAATATTGTTCTCCGGCGGCTATCTATATAACTTACACAGGCGAACATTTAGGCTACTACGAAACGGCGATTCCATGAACGGATGTCATCGGATAGCCTCATTGGGTGATATCTAGGTCATATTCTCCACGTCATATACGTAAGACATATTGGTCTCAGGGTAATTACACCCACACATACGGACGTACGTACACAGGCACCTATGCACGCACGGCGATGATATATAATCACACACACAGCATACAGAGATGAACAATCACGCGCTGTTTATTTCAATTAACAGACTTACCATAACAGGAATACATTGCAGTACTATTTGATACAGAAAATGCAAAGGATGAAACATAGTCGATATTGATTTCCAACAACACCATCGCAATATTAAACATAAACTGTCCTGGGCGATCACCCCTTCTGCACAGCAAAAGCGTTTGCCCAAGGCGGGTGATATAACACAGAGTCGCACAATACGAGTGGTCGCCAAATACATTGTTTGTGGTACATCTTTGTCAATACTCCATGACTACTGGGTCAAGTGACGTCACACTATTTCTTATTGGTTTCCATTTGGTGAGAAAACACAGCATAGTTTCAATACAGGAACAGTACGTTGGTGGCGTGTAGTAAGAAACACATCATAGTTTCAACACAGAAACAGTACGTTGGTGGCGTGTAGTAAGAAACACAGCATAGTTTCAACACAGAAACAGTACGTTGGTGGCGTGTAGTAAGAAACACAGCATAGTTTCAACACAGAAACAGTACGTTGGTGGCGTGTAGTAAGAAACACAGCATAGTTTCAACACAGAAACAGTACGTTGGTGGCGTGTAGTAAGAAACACAGCATAGTTTCAATACAGGAACAGTATGTCGGTGGCGTGTAGTAAGAAACACAGCATAGATTCAATACAGAAACAGTACGTCGGTGGCGTGTAGTAAGAAACACAGCATAGTTTCAACACAGAAACAGTACGTTGGTGGTGTGTAGTAAGAAACACAGCATAGATTCAACACCGAAACAGTACGTTGGTGACGTGTAGTAAGAAACACAGCATAGTTTCAACACAGAAACAGTACGTTGGTGGTGTGTAGTAAGAAACACAGCATAGATTCAACACAGAAACAGTACGTTGGTGGTGTGTAGTAAGAAACACAGCATAGTTTCAACACAGAAACAGTACGTTGGTGGTGTGTAGTAAGAAACACAGCATAGATTCAACACAGAAACAGTACGTTGGTGGTGTGTAGTAAGAAACACAGCATAGATTCAACACAGAAACAGTACGTTGGTGGCGTGTAGTAAGAAACACAGCATAGATTCAACACAGAAACAGTACGTCGGTGGCGTGTAGTAAGAAACACAGCATAGATTCAATACAGAAACAGTACGTCGGTGGCGTGTAGTAAGAAACACAGCATAGTTTAAACACAGAAACAGTACGTTGGTGGTGTGTAGTAAGAAACACAGCATAGATTCAACACAGAAACAGTACGTTGGTGGTGTGTAGTAAGAAACACAGCATAGATTCAACACAGAAACAGTACGTTGGTGGCGTGTAGTAAGAAACACAGCATAGATTCAACACAGAAACAGTACGTTGATGGCGTGTAGTAAGAAACACAGCATAGATTCAACACAGAAACAGTACGTCGGTGGCGTGTAGTAAGAAACACAGCATAGTTTCAACACAGAAACAGTACGTTGGTGGTGTGTAGTAAGAAACACAGCATAGTTTCAACACAGAAACAGTACATTGGTGGCGTGTAGTAAGAAACACAGCATAGTTTCAACACAGAAACAGTACGTTGGTGGTGTGTAGTAAGAAACACAGCATAGATTCAACACAGAAACAGTACATTGGTGGCGTACTGTTTCTGTGTTGAATCTATGCTGTGTTTCTTACTACACACCACCAACGTACTGTTTCTGTGTTGAAACTATGCTGTGTTTCTTACTAGTTGTTATAATAAGGCGCGATTAATAAAAGGTTTATGAATTTTTTTCGCGGGTCGTAATTTTGGCGATAAATATTCTTATCTTCTCCACTAACAGAACTTTTCTAACAATTCGTTTGACTTCAGTCGATGAAATAGTAATAACTACTTTAGAATAGCGTTCAATTGTGCTACAGTTTTCTTTCGATGTATTAAAACTACATACAATTACGTAAAACACGACAGATTCAGCATCACTTTCGATCTAGTAAATTCGCTCGAGTTCTGGTTGACATCGCGTTACGCGTTATATGTCGCGTTGTATTGTCAGTTATTGGTGAATTCTTAAGTTCACACACTTAAAAGATGTGCATAACATTGAAAAGACTGCTACGATATTACAAAGAATTTTTAAATATTATGGTCACCTCTAATTCTGGGAAAATCTCAACATGGGTCATTTCTCAAAACGTTTTTTCTCAATGTCTACAATTTGGTCTGATCCACGTGCGTGATGTCAGGTGTCATACCATTAGCCAATGAGCAACAGGGATTTCACGTCCATTGCTTGGGGCGGGGTAAAATTAACTCGATTGCCGATCCTAAGTAGACGAGTAGAGAAGTAATGTAGGGGTTTGACAGGCCGGGAATCAGCAAAATTTAGTAAATTTGCACACATTTGACGTTTGCGGGATGACACAATTTCGTACATTTATCATTTGACGGTGTCTCTGTTTGATCGTCGCTCCACACCTACTGTCATGTCTCATTTTGACGGAGAGAAATTATTCTTTCAAAGAGTATATGACTCGTACATATAAATGAAGTATTTACAGGGTCATTGTAACTGCGTTACTTTCGCGGTATTGCAAATCGAATATTCATCATTTCACGGTGACGTTGTTTGACCTTAGCCCCACTCGTACCATATCATATCTCATAAGCTGTCCAAAAATGTATGACTTGGCCATCTTGTAATTAAGTAAAATATATTTGCGACCATTGACATTTTAAGACAATTGCGGAAGCGCACAATTTCGAAAATTCATCATTTGACGGAGACCTTGTTCGACCTTGGATTCACGGTTATTGCACCACTTGGCAGCTCTACGACATGCCTCTTTGAGACGGGTAAATGTAGAGTTTTCATATGATATAAAATTTGAGAATGTGTATGTGTGGGGGAGTGCATTTAAATTGTTCCGATAGGTGGTTCTACCGCTCGCCTATTCGGGCAATAAAAATATTATTATTACAATTATTATTAAATGGGCAAGTGGTTGCACATGTGCATGCATGCGCAGTACGCAAAAGTCTACTTCTAGCACGGTGCTACTCTTGGCCCATTACACCGGCATTGCCGTACTTTCCGGCGTAATGCGTCGGAGTGACATATTCCAGACAGTTCTTCGTGTTCTTTATTTTCCTGTAACAAAAAAAATTCTAGTGTGCGTGTGGCTTGGCACACGTGATGAGTTCAGATGGTGTTGTCAGTCGATGTTCCCTCTACCGACCAATGGAAGAACCAAGTAATTCACACTAAAACAATATTGAAATGATTTCGGTTTTGGGTTTACTAGGTTCTGCACAATGTGTCTACAAGGTAACTTTATAATAATTATTTGCAATGTAAGAACCCAGTAAATGCGGAATCGAAATATCCACTAGGGCAATCAAAAGTTAATTTAAATGAAATATGTTGTTTCTATGTATCACCACTATAGAATAATGACAAGTTAATGTAAAAGGATAGAATATTAGTAGCTTTGACCTCGCAACAGCTATTGCCTGAGCTGTGTCTGTAACGGTGTTTCGCGTTTTTCTCAGAACTTATAATATGTGACGGTCTTTTTCATTTAACGGCAGTCCTATTGGACTACCAGCGAGAGAATTCATGTGGTGCAGTGGCAGTGGCTAGAGCTTTGAAATCTCAATCGAGAGAAACCAGGTTCGAATCCTGTGCGGCGGTGTCGAACCTTGGGCAAGTTCTTTCACTATACGTTGCTCCAGTTCACTCAGCTGTATGAATGAGTACCTGGCTATAGACAGCGGTGCATATTTGTGTACGAACAGTCTTCGCGCATTAATTGCAGCGTGGCTGGATGCTTCCCAGAGAAGTCGAGATGGTGTTCGAGTGAACAGGTCTGCTAGGGAGTAAAGTGTAAAGCGCTTTGAGCAGTCCTGAGGACTGAATACTGCGCTATATAAGAACTTACCTTTATTTTATATATCTATCACGTGAACTATTGCCTAGCAACTCTCCGTCAAGCTTCAAAAGTGGCTGATGCTAGTGCACGTATCGGTCATTCCGTCGTGTATTTGGTTAACAATTTGGTCCCAAATGGTTTTCGTTACAACAACTACCTAGGGTATAGTCGTTTAAGCATTGACTGCATGCCGAAGATATTGGTTTGTTTTTGTTTGTGTTGAAACAATGCTGTGTTTCTTACTACACGCCACCAACGTACTGTTTCTGTGTTGAAACTATGCTGTGTTTCTTACTACACGCCACCGACGTACTGTTTCTGTGTTGAAACTATGCTGTGTTTTTTACTTCACGCCACCAATGTACTGTTTCTGTGTTGAAACTATGCTGTGTTTCTTACTACACGCCACCGACGTACTGTTTCTGTGTTGAAACTATGCTGTGTTTCTTACTACACGCCACCGACGTACTGTTTCTGTGTTGAAACTATGCTGTGTTTCTTACTACACGCCACCGACGTACTGTTTCTGTGTTGAATCTTTGCTGTGTTTCTTACTACACGCCACCAACGTACTGTTTCTGTGTTGAAACTATGCTGTGTTTCTTACTATACGCCACCGACGTACTGTTTCTGTGTTGAAACTATGCTGTGTTTCTTACTACACACCACCAACGTACTGTTTCTGTGTTGAAACTATGCTGTGTTTCTTACTACACGCCACCGACGTACTGTTTCTGTGTTGAATCTATGCTGTGTTTCTTACTACACGCCACCGACGTACTGTTTCTGTGTTGAAACTATGCTGTATTTCTTACTACACGCCACCGACGTACTGTTTCTGTGTTGAAACTATGCTGTGTTTCTTACTACACGCCACCGACGTACTGTTTCTGTGTTGAATCTTTGCTGTGTTTCTTACTACACTCCACCAACGTACTGTTTCTGTGTTGAAACTATGCTGTGTTTCTTACTACACGCCACCAACCCCGTCGTTGAGCGCAGAAGTAAGCTCCTGGATGTCCGTCAACACGGCGAGGAAGGTGTCTTTGTTGATGTCGTTTTGGCGCTTGCTCAGCCCCTTCCTGTTATACTTGTCGACCGAGCCGAAGCAGTAGTATGTTTTGCTGCAGAGAGCGATCATCCCGCGACCGGACCACTCCTTGAAGAGTCCGGGCGTTCTCTTATCGTACTCCCGACGAGTCGCGCGACACTTATTGTCAGCGGTGTCCCACGGTCATTCGGCGACCCGGCACTGTACGCAGGCCTCCTTATAAGCGTCGCAGCATTCCGATGGGAGCCACCTGCCTCTGTAACGGAAGTTGCGCTCTCGCTTGGAGGGGCCCACGAGGCCGTCCACGTGCGAGCCGGTAGGTGCGTGATAGGCGCTTACCTTGTCCTTACTGCAGTACTCGACGAGCGGTCGGGGTACGTACGAGTCGTTGAAATCGTAGTAGAATTCCTGCATTCTTAGCTTGGTATACTGGTACACGAAGAAGCCTATGTGGACGCGTAGATGGTAAGTCGCGGTTCTCTTGTTCATTTGCGACGTAGAGTTGCCGGAAGCGGCAGTCGTTGGTCAAGGTAGACGCGCCGACGTTTGTGCAGAATTTGATGTCCCGGTACCGGTCGACCCGAGTGATCGTGCGAATGAAGCCACTGTTGCCCAAAAGCTTAATGGTGTCGGCGATGATGGCCTTGTCGGAGTTGGCGTCCCCCTCGCGCCGGGCCGTAGGCACCTAGTCGCCGAACCGACGGAAGCACGGCTTCGGAAAACGCGATCGACGACGAGACCATGCTAAAGATATCATTGCAGCTGCGGCGTGACGAGAAACATTCTACTGCCGAAGAAACCCCCCACGAACGTGCGTTGACGAAGGCTCATCAGGTCGCGGTCTTCGGCGTATCGACGCATTACCGGGCTGAGATCGTAGGGTGTGATGTAGGTGTTCTTAAAAACGGGCTGCATATCGCCTAATCTAAAACGCAGGTCCACCGGAATGATGACGTCGCATTCGACCAGGCCGAATAGGGTGCCCTCGCGCACAGTTTCGAGGAGATCTGCCTGCGTTAGTCGATTGCGCGACGAGGCAGCGTCGTCGGGGAAAGGTGGCACCGTCCGTTATTTGCTAGTCGCCCGCCACTCGCACTACCAAATCTCGACGAACGTGACGAACCGGCGAAGGTACCCCCGTGGTGGCGTTCGTCTCAGCGAAGAGCTCGGTCATGAGCGCACCGTTGACGCTGTTCTCGTCCTTTCCCAAGTACGGACAACCGTGGAAGAAGCACACATGGAACTAGTACGCCGTTCTCGTTTCTCGATAACAGCCGTCCACATGGCGCTTACCTACTCGTCTCTCCGGGCCGTTGAGTTGGTGGCGTATGACCTCTCCCGTTCGGGAGCTCTCCCACGATAGCCATTCCGTGGCCATGCGACCGTACCAGAGCTCCCGGTCTCTTCACGACGGCGCGTGTACCAGCCGGTCGGCATCTCCCGTGTCAAAGCCCTGAGGGACAGAGCGTTCGCTTCATAGCAGACTACAGACCGGCACGTCTGGGCGACGTCCTCCGCGTATTCGCCCTGCCGTAGCTTCCTGCATATAGTAGGTTAGACAACATGTGATGTTATATTTTTACAGCATATTTTTGTTAATAGCAGGAATTCAGGCTAGATCCATCACACAAAGGATAGGAAAACAGATGTGTGTGGATGCCATCCTCGATTTTGAGGGTTATTTGAAGGTCACAAACTCAAACTTGTGTTAAAATAGTTTTATTAATTAATTGATATTCTTGTACACGCCGTTGCATAAAACCAATTTGTACATGTATTGTCTGTGTTATCAGGTGCTGAACTTTGAATTTTCTCTTAAATATATTGGATAATCTAATATAAAAACATGATTTCCTCAAATGTGTTTATCGCGTACACCAAATTTGTTTACACACCCAATTATTCTTTATAAACCTGTTTGTATATTTGTATAATCCACCTGTATATTCCTGTTAATATAGTGTTCATATTATTTATTACTTCACATGCATTTGGTCATTAACATGACGTGAAAGTCAAAGAACTTGCCTAACATGTAGTTAGGATGTTGAAGAAGAGAGGTGACAATCGCAGATTAGAACTCTACTCGCAGCACAGTCGACCAACTGTCAGATGTTTTGAGGAAAAAGACAATTCATTATCTCATGGAGGAATCCAAATTGTAGGATCTAATTGACATACGTGAAAACTATGGAGATTATGCTGGACATCATCAGGGCTGAGAAGATTGGTAATTATATAGAATCTTTCGCTGAAATTATACAGTGGCTAACCATCTATGACCACACAAGCTATGCCCTCCCGATGGAGAACAGTCTCTCTATCAGATATGAAACACCACGAGAAGATAACACCATAGGCTCGTGCAGTATTTATTAAAGGATACTTTGTTGTGAAGAAAGCCAAAACGCGCTTCAACCAAGTGCCTGCTAATAAGGAAACGGAGCCAATTACTAGCACATGTAGTGTACAGAATGATATTATCGCTAATACAAAAAAACGAGCCAGTTCACCGACCAACCCTGTATTTTGAGTGGCATCCACATACATCTACAATAGGGGATAGCCGCGTTCACACAGGCATTTTGACACATTCGTCCTTGTACACGTGTCGATATGAGATTATATATTCACAATCTGCCTGTATCCATTTTTTTTGCGTGTGCAATATGAAGTTGTAGGGTGGAGGGTGGGCTGGCATCGTCAGACCCAGAGTTGGATCCTGACAGGATCGACGGTCGTGACCAATTCCCTTGACAAGGAGCTGGTTGGTTCTGGAAAATTTGCAAGCTCGATGTCTTGACATGACCAGAAAAGGCTGATGTTGAATTCCTGTTAAAGCGTGGAAGCTGAGCAGGTTATCATTCGCAGGTTGTGTACGTCTTTCAAATTGTATCTGGAAGTTCCAAGGGTGTAAGAAATCCAGCCGTACAAAGACATTGGACAGCTGTACCTTTAGTGTTGAGTTTATGTCACCTCCAATTGTGGCTATAGACATCGTTTCATGGTGACCTTGTTTTACCTTCACTCCACGCATACTGCACCACTTGATAGCTCCCCGTTGTATCCCATTTTTACGGGGAGAAAGTTGGCTTTTCAACGGTACATGACATTGCTATGAATATACGAGTAAAGTTGATATACGCAACCATTTATATTGTATGACGTTTGCGGGATGACACAATTTCGAACATTTATCACGTGACGGTGACTCTGTTTGATCGTTGCATCACACCTACTCCACCAACTGACTGTTCCATGTCATATCTAATTTTGGAGAGGAGAAATGGTTCTTTCACGAAATGATATGATATAATACTTGTGTGTGTAGGGGGGATTGAAACTCCTAAAGTAAAGCATTTTTGGGGGATTTGCCGCTCGCCTAGAAGGAATTATCTTTGTTATCAGAGTAACATAAATAATAATAATAAATAACTTCTAACGCGCCAATATCCTCAGACAATCCGAGCTCAGTGGCGAACCAGAACCAAAGGATTAAGCATTCTCGTACTCGTGTGATAGGCGAAAGTCGTCAACAAATGGATGGATGTGCTAGGAAACTAGGGAGGATAGACGATATTGAAAAGATAGGTTTTGAGGTGACAACTAAATGTAACAACATTTTCTGCTGATTTAACATTAACGGGAAGCGAATTCCATATAGTCGGCGCGGCAACTGAAAAAGCTCGAGTTCCAGCCTTTGTCTTAACTCTAGGCACAGATAGCAACTTCGAACTAGACGACCGAAGTTGTCTGGCTTGTCTAGCTGGTGTGAGCATTGAGTGTAAATAACTAGGTTGTTTGGATGAAAGGGCTTGGTAGGAGATTGTGCAGATCTTAAACATAATGCGTTATCGCACGGGGAGCCAATGCAGTGATTTTAGAAGTGGCACTGAGCGAGAGAATCGAGGAGATTGTGTGACTACCCTTGCTAAAAAAAATTGGACACGTTGTAGTTTTGCAATATCCTTGATAGCAATAATATGAAGGAGGGAATTGCAATAATCTAATCTGCTGCTAACAAGAGCTGTTGCGGTAGTCTTCGCGACAGAATGCGACATATGTCGGCGAATGCGGCGAAGATCACGGATATGATAAAAACAGCAACGGCGAACGTGATTTGCGCCATACACGTTCAAGATAGCGCCGGCGCTTTTTAGATTGTAGAATTTCAGGAGTCATCCATGGAGCATGTGGCTTTTGGGACACCCCTGACATAGATGTCAGGGGTGCATGTTTATTAAGTAAATATTTGAGTACCTGACAGTACTGTCGACACAGATCTGACAGATGTTCTTTGGGGTTACTGGCGAGGTCGGATTTAAGGATGTCTGTCATTAATGCAGCGATGTCAATATTATGGATCGGTCGGTAAAACTCATTGTGTTCGGACTCTACGGGAATTCTAGGAACTTTGAGATCAGCAATGACAGTGTAGTGGTCTGATAAACCATGTGAAGCAGTAGGTGTCTGAATATTGTTACAATCTGAACGGGTGATTAAGAGATCGAGCCAATGGCCATGTATGTGTGTTGAGAAAGTAACGTGTTGGTTCATGTCATAGGATGCCAGAATGTCATTAAATGTACTTGTTGTTGATGAAGGTGTGTCAAGATGAAGATTAAAATCACCGAGTATATACATTTCTGAATAAATAGTTGCCAGATTTTCAAGTAGATCCTGGAATTCTTCAAAGAAATGGGCAGGGTGTTTTGGAGGGCGATAAATGACACAAAATAAGCAGAGAAAGATGAATCGGAAATTTCGGCACAGATGGCCTCAAAGCTGGAGTAATCAGGGTTTGAATGCAAATTAACTTTGAACTATTTTGAGACGAGAAATCCAACACCACCACCTCACCCAACTGAACGTGGGCGATGATGGAAGGTGACACTGGAAGGAGAAATGTCAGCAATGCATGCAGCTGTGTCATGTGGTCTGAGCCAGGTCTCAGTGACTGCAAGGATGTCTATTGTCTTGGAAGTTAATAAAACGGTAAGCGAGGCTGTTTTGTCTCGAATAGATCGAACGTTAGTGGTGGTTACTCGAATATTGCGCCCGATAGCAGGTCCAGGATTAAGACTTACATCTCCTGCTAGTAGTAAAATAATTGCCAATTTAAACGTTGGCTTAGAGCGGGGGATTGGCAGTAACTTTCTATTAAAGCAAAGATTAAGACGTGGCAAACTGTGAAGATGTGACAAGGAATTTTGTGTTCTCATGTACTGAATAATTGTTAAAATGACAGCCGACCGTTGGGGACTAAGTGGCTTGCACAGCGTAAGATCGTGACCTCTCGAAGCAGCAGAACAGGATAAAAATAAAACACACAATAAAAATGTTGGTGACATTGTCTTGGTGACAGTGTACTTTCCTCAAAATGGTGAATAATAAAATTATAATGTCTCATAAAAATAATAAATAATTGAAAATAATAAAATATTCTAAAACTGTATAATTGTACTAAAAATAATGTAAAGTTATAGGTTATTAAAGATTGGGTTGGCGATAATCAATGGCAATATTACAGGTCGTAGGATTGTTCGCGCTCAGCAGGCCTGTGCGCGTAACAAGACGCTTAGTGCCCGTGTAAAGAAAAGTCAGAGGTCTTCACCCCCAGGACGATTCTGGCTATAAAAGAACGTCTTGTTGAAAAGACCTGTTAGTATATAGTTTATAAGGGGACTGCCCCTGCCTTAGTATGTTGTGTACGTAAGCCTGCTAGCGCGAAAATCAAATCGACCTGTATTATCGCCCAGATCATTTAAGTACAAGATTTAACAGCGTTGGCGGTGACAATTTATAAAATGTTTGTTTAAGCAAACAGTGCAATACGTTGACACTAATTCTACACTAGTGTCACAGACAAAATTAAACGTTAGATTGCAAAAATGATTTTGAATTACGCAGTGACAAAAAAATAAAGAAGTACCACCTTACGCCACATAGCGACCAACCGAAATAAGCACACAATTAGCAACGAAAACATACCATATACATAAACACATCACATGTAGTATTACTGGTGTCACAAAGCAAGATTATATACTATATACAGAAAAAATGTCAGCATCACAGACAATGAAATGTCAGATGTTTACTCTACATTATAAATTAGCATAGCATGTGGCAGGAAGGTTTTCTTGTTCCTCTCTGTCTTTGCCATTATCGTTCGCAATCTATGTTCTGATGGTAAAAGCTGAAGTAGGCAGTTAAGAGGATGACACTTATGTTTCAGGATGAATTTTACTTTGTTTAGAGCTTGATCATGATAAATTTGTTCCAGTGATGGTGGTACCTTTCCTATGATCTTTCTAGCAGTTAAAACTAATTTACCCAAGCTATCTTTCTCCTTCTTTGTGAATCCTGAAAACCAGAGTTGGATGCCAGAGCTTAAGACACCTTCTGTTATAGATCACTTAAAGAGCGTCATGATGGTGTTGTCTACTTTAAACAAGAAGTGGAGCCTTTGGTGACCTTTCTTCACGGTAGACATAACATGTTCAGTCCAAGACAGGTCTGATGTTATTACTGTGCCCAAATACTTGTAAGATGTCTCTATCTCTACCTCTTGCCCACTTATACTGACTGGCTCATGGTTTGACTTATTTCTTGTGAAGTCGACAATCATTTCCTTTGTCTTGGCTACATTCATAGACAGTTTGTTATCTGTAGCCCAGCTTACAATTTTTTTCTATTTTTGCCCTGTAATCAGACTCATCCCATATCAATCAATATCAGACCACAGTTTGCCAGGTCATCGGCATATTTAACCATACCATTCTCATGGTGGGACACGCAATCAGAAATGTACAAGGGGTAGAGTACAGATGATAGAACAATAGAACACAGCCTTAGGGGGTACCAATGTTTGTGACAATAGTATCAGATTTACAGCCAGCCAAAGTTATGTGCTGTTGTCTGTTTGAGGATGCACACTAAAATAGGACACAATCTGTTGCAGAATCATTGGCCTGATTTTATTAAATACAGAACTGTAATCAACAAACAGTATTCTGACATATGCATCTGGGTTTTCCAGATTTAATCAATGATCTGATCTTTAACCACGAAGTGTGTTGCCATATCATAGTTTTTGTGTGTTCTTCTTGTTTATATTTATTCCTGTAAATAACTGCAATATTGTTTTTCATTTATGTGTATACTATGTGACATAACAATTAAACTATTAACTGTCTTAGTACAACAACTCACACAAGAAGCAAAACGTACTTCTGGCATAGTCATAGTGGGGGCTTACTTCTTGCACGAACTACTCTCGGCTGTTACACCGATGACAGTGTGCAAATATAGACCCTCACATACATGTTCTGTGTCAGCCATAGTGTACATTGTGCACGAATATACGTGACCCGCCACAGCGAACCGCATATTAATTCGCAAAAGCCTATTCTGCACGCGAGCCAAAAATAACTGTCTTGGTCATGTCCCATCTATTGTTTTTATTCTTGGCAGAAATACATACCTTATAACGTCAATGTCCAGGTTATTTTCCTCGACAGGTATTCCAAAACTAATAAAATACCTGCATTTACGAACACACATAATAAAACACAACAATGTGAGTCAACATTACCTTGTTACTCAGTACGTCGCTTCTATAAATTCGCTTCAATTTTAAACATAAAAACTACTTAAGGTGTTTCAGTAAATTTCATGATCTTTGTAATAAAAAGATACAAAACTCAATTTCAAAATTTTGCATCTAAATATCCACTTTATTCTGGCAGGTCATATATGTGTATCCCCACAATAAAATATTTTTAGTTTCTCGGCTACGCTCTTGATATTTCCTATACGCAGTGGCAGCCTACATTGCGCCAACCACTGAGCCGTGCAGTTTGCCTATAAACAATTCACATACATAAACAAGGCGAAACCAGCGCAAAATAAAAAAACACTTAGATGAAATATGTAGTCAGTATGTATTATTATATAGTCTCATGAAATGTTTCATATAATTCATTTGGTCAAACATCGACCATTTGTCAAAACATGTCATCCAATTAACACCAATTATTTCAACCGACATTTGAGTTCTGAAGTCAACTTCCAGCTATGCTGAAGTATACAACTTCTATACTTGTGTAATGTGAATCACGAACTACTCTGTGATCTGATGTTTGTCCTTCAAGATCGTATCCATCACGAGACGACGCTCGTCGTGTGTTGCACTTGGACGTGGCATAAAACATACACACACTGACGAATAAATATACCCGTCAGTCAAAATTCTTCCCGTCCAAGACGGATTTAACCCGTCCGAATGACGGATCGACGCGTCTCTAGATTAGACTACGATGTCAACACCCGGTTGCTTTCTCATTCGGAAAAGCTGACAGATGTAGGGTATATGTATCATAGTAGTTCAATGAGGGAAGGAGGTGCTACCACTTGCAGAGTCCAACTTGAATGAAATAGTCAGTAAATTTATGATTTACCTCACTGTAAATAGCACACAATTCATGAAAGGTAACTATATGTTCAGCCAGATCATATATCTCAGTGAAACGTTTCGCTGGGCCCCTTTCGCAACGTTCACTGAAGACTACTTGTGCGGGTCTGATGTCTTTCGTAATTCTTCATTTCTTTTCGGTGCACGTCTCGCAACTCCTGTAGTTGTTTCTGCGCCCTATCGCTTGCTACTTATTTCATAATGTGTTGGAATGCTGATTCATCGACGGGCGACGCAGGTTGCTGAAAAGAAACGGAGATTGATCTGGTTAATGACCTACAGTGTCCTACACCCTTAATGTTGATATCTAGACACAACAATCATGTAAGCTTGCTCACACTACACACATGCATACATATTATGTTTTTTTGTTATTTGTTTTTTTCTTCTTCTTTTTCTGGAAGAATTTTATTAGGTGATGTATTGATTCAGTTAAAGTTTTATTGGAAAAGGTGGCTCCTCGATAGCGACTACCACAGTCTTAGAGGAGTCTCCTGACCCTACTTTTCGTTATTTATCATACATTATACCATGTTTACCAAAAGGTTATATATTTGTAAAATTTAAATTTTTTGACATGGATGTATTGTATGTATTATTTGAAATGTCTGGGTCAAATAAAATAAAATTCTTCTTCTTCTTCTTCTTCTTCTAGACAATTTAAGTGTACGTTAAGCAACTTGTATTGCGTTTCCAACTTTGGTTATGTGGCTGCAACCAAACATATTTTGATACAACACATATCCAGCATCAGAAAGGAATATACTATAAATAATTGTCATCACAGCAAAATAAATAGATTCGGGTTCTCAGAAAACAGCGTCTTTTTTCTACATATGCGATCATTTTTTGCAAGACACATTAAAGTAGCATAAATACTAACTTAAGTAGAGTTAGAACAAAATAGATTCTTCTATCATACATTATAATATCCGGGTTCATCGAATATGTACCCGAACGCACTCACAAACTAGCTCCAGTACATATTTAAATAACGGTCTTGGCGCGAAGCTCATTGGCAACAGTGTATGGCACAGTCATAGGTAGTGAGAGCTTCCAGCAAAGGTTGATCATCCTTCCGTTGCGGTCTTCCGTCTTTGAAATGTTTTGCTGAATGTATATATGTATGTATGTATATATATGGCCAAGGCGTACGCATAATGCAATATATGTGTATGTTAACAGATTATATATTACATATTATCACAAATAGGTAAGCGAGCGAAAAATGAACAACCCCAACCACGTCCCAAATCACTAATTTTAGCTTTTACTAGCACCCTTATGGCTCGTCCAATCCGAAGGCTCTTTATATCGTTTGAAAGCTTACGCTTTCTGCTATTCTAGCATGTAATTGGTTCCCCAATAACCATTCCTAAAATACTCTATCAAATTACATACAACCTACCGTTTCAGGTCTTTTAGACACTGGCGAACGATGTTGGCTCGTGAACACAGTTCACCAATCTACCGATTGCGGCACTACTTTCTGATTTCATGGTATAAGCTCCACCCACTTTTAAACGGCGGTGAAACTGACTTTCTCGAAGTCGGCTTGACGTTACAATCACGTATAGCAATCAACCAAAATAATGTTGACCCTTACCAACCGTTCGTAGCCATACGTTATTGTGATATCACGCCGACACCGAGAACGCCACCGTAAAAAAACGTAAGTTTCGCTGCCGTTTAAAAAGTGGGTGGAGCTTACAGCATGAAATCAAAAACTTGAGAAATGCACATGTCTTATGGATTTGCAAATGAGACGCAGCGCCGCAATCATCGGCCAACAGCGTTCGGAACCGTACAGAACACCGAAGACGTTACGATTGTAGGCCCGGTGTTCCATAGATTGTTACTGGGAAATCTAGGTAGACGCTAGAATAATAAATAGTGCAAGCTTTCATACCGTACCAAGATCATCGGGATCGAAGGAACCGCAAGGGTGCTAGCGGCCTTCGAATTTAATGTTTGGATTTGTACATTTTTCGCTTGCTTATCTATTTAATATTATATATATATATATATAAACACTAAATTTATCAAATGTTAACATTGGAACATATTGCATTTTGCCAATGTTGTATACCAATATCGTACAACGTGCGCCAATGCCTATTAATCGCTTCATCGTCATTGTCACTGCATTTAGATCAAAACTGGCTCTAATTTACGAGAGCGCATGCCGTGCTCTCACACTCGTACCAATTATAGGTGCAGCCTTCACTTCCCCAAGGTAGAGTACAGGCCTATTTTAGAGACCGGCGGAAGACGATTTAAGTCGAAAACGGCGTGGCATGAAATGACGACAGGATAGAATTGTCCGGAAAGTGTTCTGCAGGTGTATGATTTCCCCACGGCACAGACCGGTGGAGTCAGTTCTTGCTTCCCATCTTCAAAGACGTCGATTATTTCCCAACTAGTTTGAGTCCTTCCGGCAATCATTGCAAGATGGTTCATTTCCAGGTGACGCGACTGCCATAGAATGGACTGTAAATAAATATCTGCCGTGACAACTAGATGGGGTGACCGCTGTTAATGTCCAGTAATCAAGATGTCACTTACCAGACGACGTAGATGTCTTCTCATGGCGTTCCACACGTTCTTGTCTGTCTGTTGCACGTCGGTCTCATCAGCGTTGTGGCCGCTGCTGTTGGCGACTATGTCTGCCTTGTTGTCATCTGTCTTCAATTGTTGGGCATCGTTGTCGTTGTTAATCTCCTCTCCGCCGGATATCCTCCCGAAGGTGCCACTGGGTGCGTCTTTATCATTGCCGTTTCTTGCTGCCGCTATATGCCCGACAAAATGTGGAGACCTGACATGCTTGTGAAACCCATTGTCACTAGGATGTGCAAGTGACGACGCCAACGGACCATCGAGGTCACCGTTTTCTTGTTCGACAGCTTTAACGAGCAGCGCTCCAATCTGGTCTTTCTGCTCGGTGGACAATGGCTTCATGGGGTTGAACTGGTGTCTGTACAACGCCTTCTTGTGACTCGTAAGTTGATTGGTTAGACTGGCGACGTCCAACTCGCTTTTTTGTGCGCGTTTCCTATTTCCTGCAATGCAGAAACAGACGCAGTGTCAGTCTAATTGCTTTCAATGTCACTGCAACGGCTCAACGATAACATTGCCATTGTGGAACGGGTGTAGCATTCCTTTATGTTGGGTACTTTTGAATATAGCTTGTTTGCATTATGGGACGTGGGAACCAAATATCACAATTTACATGGCGTGCTCCTTTTGAGTATGCGCATCAACTCAACGGACGTAGATAATAACACGGATTTGCTTGCGATTGTATGGATTTCTGTTCCCTATCTAACCGGTCGCACACTTGTTGGGTTGGCACCCATTATACTACTACGGCAACGGTAGCATCAGCTGCTACGATAGAACATGCGAAGTTCAACGAACGCATCCATGCACGCACCATCGCACCCTTTAATGAACCCATGCATAGTTGCACGCACACACGCAGTCACGCATCCACTCACCCTCGCACATTTGCACACAACCAATCACACGCGCCCACGCACTCACACACTCACGCACCCACGCACCCACGCACTCACGCACCCACGCGCACACGCGCACACGCACATACGTGCACACTACACACGAGCACACGCACACACACACACATTCATAAAATATTTCCCCACAAATCAAGCCGAACTACTCCCCCAAATTCATGTGCCTCATCGGGTGGGGGGAGGGGGCTTCGTAGCACGTATCGCACCTACGGGCCTTTAGTATGCGGAAACCAATCGGAACGTCGGAGGTGCTATCCCTGAAGATTGATCAAGATACCCTTGTTGACGCCAATGCATGCTTTGAAGACTTCATCATCTTCTGCAGAGTTGACACTAGCTTTACATATATAGACAGTAACTCGTGCGACGCATGCAGAAGAAGTACGCGGTCAACTTCCGAAGAATCCACTTCTTTGTCTTCATCCTAGTAATCTCTCATAAACTCGTGACCAACACAGAGTTACTTGTAAAGGAGAGGGTCTGTCTACTTACTGGCAAGTTCGACTTTTCCACTGGGAGGCTGAGATCTTCCTCTTCTTCGTCGTTTACTCAGACCACTCTCACAAATGATGCCGTCGTCCTCAAAACCTCAATATCACCATTTAGTTTCTTATTTAGAAGGGGTGGCGTCTGGCCACGCTTGCCGCCTGTGGCCATCCTGTAATGGGAAATGCTGAAGTAAAAGGCTCACTGGTCATCGGGGCCGTTTCACACCAGCACATCTCGGACTGTCCAATCTTCATTTTATTGTTTGGTGGGTGAGATCACTTCAGGGCAACACTGGTGAGAAAAAGCACATTTTTGGTATATGAGAACACCTAATTATACGACTGTTTCTCCGCCGTGTCATACAGAACTTCGGCATCCCTTTCTTCCTCAGGCCAGCAGCAGATACCTCTCGTGTTACATGTGTGCAAGAGCAATAACTTCACCTGTGGTCATGTATATCCGCAGTTACGAGTTATATTAAAAAGAGAAGAATCTCTTCATCCAGCTGATTGTTGTGTTCCTAACACAGACAGCTAAGCGTGCCTCTGTACATCGCATAAAGAGCTCTAATTTTAAGTTTATCTTTCAAATATATGTATAGTAGCTAAGTTTCTGGTAGAACGTATACACAGTGCCTCGACTGGCTAGGTACTTTCCTGACAGACTTTCTATAAACATCTGCTCTGGCAGATCTATAACACCCCGTATTGCAACAGCAGCAATAGAGCAGCAGAAGAACGCTGCAACAGCAGTAGAAGCAATGGAGCGCAGCAGGGCAGCGATAAGAGCTCCGGACTCTCGACTGAGAGAACACGGATTCGAATCCTGTGCGGCGGTGTCGAACCTTGGGCAAATTCGTTTACTCTACATAACTTCAGTTCACTCAGCTGTATGGATGAGTACCTGGCTATAGACAGTGCTGGATATTTGTGTAGGAACAGTCTTCGCGCATTAACTGCAGCGTGGGAGAATGCATCCCAGAGAAATCAAGTTCGATTGAACAGGTCTGACAGGGTGTAAATGTCAAATGCTTTGAGGAGTCCTGAGGACTGGACACTGCGCCACATAAGAACTTACCTTTATTTTTTTAGAACCAGAAGCAGAAACAGAAGCAACAGCAGCACCATGGGCAACAACAGCCTCAACCGGAACAACAGCTACAATGGCAGCAATTACAGCAACAAAACAACAAAGGCAGCGGCGTCGGTAACAGCAAGTCCCATCAAAGCACCAGAAGCAATGAGGGCAACAACAACATCACCCCCACCAACAACCGCAGCAGCAACAACAACAGCAATGGACGTTTGAACTTACCCCCTCCACATGCATGAATAGCCCAAGGTCCAGCGCATTTTCCTGCGGGCAAAAATAAAAATGCAATGCTTAGACGAAGGTAATATCAAAATGGAACAGCTGACATTCCATCATAACAACACATGAAGCAGCATCCTACCTGTCTCTGCATTTACGTCAGTAGTGGAGTGAATCCGGCAACAGGGACACAAAAACGTGGCAGCAAGGGAATTCAATATGTACCATAATACAATATACCATTCTACGACACTGCCAATGTAATATGTAATTATTGCACAGTTTGCTAACCATCTTATCGAATGCGAAATTATATCGTTTTAGCATTTTAATGATACACATTTACACCAATGTCTAGGGATCCCTTGGGGTTTGGGTTGATTTCAATAGGATTCCAACGAAAAACCAGCAATGTACTATTGCTTTTATTGCATGTAGAGGCTTACATGTTACGTGTAAGCGATGAAGCCATATATCTATGCAACATACATAATACATGCCATAGATGCATACATCGCCGAAGCATCTTTGTTAAAACGAACGCTATTTTAGGAGGATGTACATGCCAGCCTTATGAAGCGTAGGAACGGGTGGAGAATTTCAAAAATGACCACCAAATAACGAGACGTACATTACGGATGGCTCCTTATTTTATTAAGTGTTATTACTATTATTATCATCATGATAATCATCACCATCATAATTATGCATAACGCCAAAACGCCGCGGGGTAATGCCGATTTATTGTTGATCGGCACACCTATATTGACCGGTGTTGTCTCTAAACGCACTGACCCCGCAGGGTCCGGCCTTTACTTCGAGCAGAGATTGATCAACGGCAGGGTTAACTGAATGTGTGTGTATGTTTGTGTGTGTGTGTGTGTGTGTGTGTGTGTGTGTGTGTGTGTGTGTGTGTGTGTGTGTGTGTGTGTGTGTGTGTGTGTGTGTGTGTGTGTGTGTGTGTGTGTGTGTGTGTGTGTGTGTGTGTGTGTGTGTGTGTGTGTGTGTGTGTGTGTGTGTGTGACCATTGCGACAGGGACTGCCATTGCGACAGGGGCGCATTATCCATGGTCGACTCCTGACCGACGGAGGCCTATTACTTATATACACGCACACTCACACGCACACACTTAATAGAATAACGTGCTTTGTTACAATATACTGTTTTATTTGTTGATGTTTTCCCTTGATAATCGATGTAGTTTTGGACGTTAGAGCAGCATTCCTCACTTATGAGAAGCGTGCTAGACTGCTAAATGCCTTGGCTACAGAGTCTGAGAATTTAAGCAGAATCTTGCGCTACTATTGTAGTATTGTGTTTGCAGAACCAAGCCAATGGGACAACTGTCGTCGTTGAGCCCATTGTAGGATCTCTCCCTGTCGGAATATCCATGTGCTACACGGTAACAAAAGTGTACCGAGGAGTTGTACCCGTGCAGGTAGTCAACACGAGTCACGAAGATGTGTGGCTGAAGTCACGAGTGAGAATTGGAGTCTACCAGACAGTTGACAATGTCAACGACGACAATGGAGTGTGTTTCCAGAGAATCTCGCAAAATTAAGAGTTCGTAACTTTGAAGAAGAGCGTACAATCGCGTTCAGTCGAAGCATTCGAGGGACTCACGAGTGCACTTGATGTTGGATCTCAGTGTACCCGCGAACAAGTAGACCGCTTACAAGAGCTGATCTGTCAAAATGCAGATGCATTAAGCCGACAAATACATGAAGATGTATCTGACCTGATTGACAGTGATGAGGATGACTCGTGTACCTTGCTACCGAGAGAGCTTCACGAGTTGCTAGTTACTGAAGCCAAAGTTCAGCAAATAGAAGAAACTGTCAGGTGTTGAGACACACGAGATTAACGAGTCGCTCTTGCCACCGACGATGCAGGCGTCGTCCGCATTTCCATCACTATCGCATGCCGAGCTTACAGAGCTTACACACACACACACACACACACACACGCACGCACGCACACACACGCACGCACACACACACACATACACACACACACGCACGCACACACATATATATACATACATATAATAACACACACACACAAATACACAAAGATAGCCGCAGACATCGTAGATGGAAGGTGCTCTAGCTGGCTATGTCACCCAAGTCTCACTGCCATACCGCAGCGTACTGATGACGCAGTCGTTGTACACTACGATGTTTATTTTGAATTCTCCCAGACACGTGCAAGAGTGGATGCAGCTTTCCCTATGCGTCTGTTGATTTCGATGTCCAGGGAGAGGCTATCGCTGATAGTAGACCCCAGGTAAGTGAACTGGTGAACAGCTTTCAATTCGTAGTTGTCAATGGTGAAGATTGGAGCTGCCTCCACGTCCTGGCCCAATACATTTGTTTTTTTAGACTTATGTTAAGCCCGAAGATTGTGCATGGGTGGGAGAAGCGATCCATTAGGTTCTGGCTGTTGAGTATGTGCGACAATTGTAACATCTTCTGTGGACGACCCGAATGCATGTCTCGGAAGCAAGGCAAAGATAATGCCAAAGAGCGTCGGGGCCAGGACGCAGCCTTGCTTAACGCCGCTGCGGATGTAAAATTCCATGAAGCTCGAAATGCTTGCATTGAAATGGGCCGTTACGACCAAGTTTCGCGCATACTTTGTGAGTTTGTGATCTACACCGACAACAATCCGTTAAAGGCCCTCTGACTGCTAAGTTGGGAGCAGTTGAACAACGTTGGGCCGCAGAAATAGCACCTTTCAACCTTCTGTGGACGACCAGAATGCATGTCTCGGAAGCAAGGCAAAGGCAATGCCAAAGAGCGTCGGGGCCAGGACGCAGCCTTGCTTAACGCCGCTGCGGATGTCAAAGGAGTCAGATGAGTTGCCATCATACTGAACTGTACCTTGCATGTTCTTATGAAACGATTCGATCATGCTTTGTAGTTTTGGAGGACAGAATATTTGAGAGGATCTGGAAGAGTCCACCTTTGCTGACCAGATCAAATGCTTTGGTGAGGTCAATGAAGGGGTTTTATCTGCTCTCTGTTCTTCTCTTGAACCTGGCGAAGGGAGAAGATCATGTTTATCGTAGACCTCTCGGTGCGGAATCAACACTGCGACTCAGGATATACACGTTCTGCCAGCCAGTTCTGCAGCCGGACCAGGATGGCAAGTGCAAACACTTTGCCAACAACTCTTAGAAGAGAGATGCCCCTGTAGTTGTTACAGTCACTATATATATATATATGTATATCTACATTATATATATATTTATTTGTATTGCATACATATATATAATATGTATATATGTATATATACATTATATATATATATATATTGCATATATATATATTTATTTATATTGCATATATATATATATATAAATGATTTATATGTGTGTGTGTGTATTATATATATATGTGTGTGTGTGTGTGTGTGTGTGTGTGTGTATGTATGTGTGTACGTGTGTATGTATGCGTTTGTATGCGGGCGTGCGGGCGTGTGTGCGTGTATGAGTGTGTGCGTGCGTGTGTGTGTGGTGAAATGGTGCCGAAACCTCACACTGTGGTCTGAATTAATTGTGCCGTTGATGAATCTCGGCTCGAAATAAACCGGTCAATGCAGGTGTGCCGATCAACAACGAATCGGCATTACCCCCCGGCGTTTTAGCGTTATGCATAATTACTCGAGAACTGTTAACAATTAGCCTTGTTTTCTCGGACGCAGCGACCTAGCTGTCACGATTCCCTGCTGACACAGCGACGTGTCGGTCTGGAAGTGGAGTTTACGTAAGACGTATGTACACGCACAAGCCTATACGACATCATACACACGTACACATCTGTTGTCATTGTTTTAAAGTCACTTTACCATACAGTTGAGGTTAATTGTATATATAGTTTCAGCGTTTACTAGACGTTTCTTTCAGATACAGCAGCACGTACCGTTCGAATAAAACAGTGCTCACCGTTCACATTGTGTCCATTAATGCGTAATTATGACAAATGTCGCCGATTGGTTCACATGTGAACGTCACGTTGTCACCAATATTGTACACCCAAGATGTGGATGACATGTGACATGAAATCATAATGCCAATTTGTTCATCGAAATGTGGTAATTGAGAATACCATAATGTTAGTCCGGCATCGAGCAATTTGGTCAACGTAGACTAAACCATAAATCAATAATAATACACTGGAATTGTCTGTAACGTTCCATATTATCATGAGAAACGTCACGTCCAATGCTCCCTGTGTCTCTGGTTAGTTTTTTGTCACAAAACACTACCTGACAGAAAGTGACCCATGAATATCTTTGCCAGCCCTGAAACATAGGCAAATGTCTGTTGTAAGATCTAAGTTTTAAGCTTAATGTGTCGGGTGTAACAATTGGAAGTGTCGCTGCAATTGATATGTAAGTATTTCAGCTGTACTACCTGCATTTAATGCAATTTATGCTGGTCTTGCATGTTGTCGATAATGCGCTGAACGTCTTTACGTTGTGGTTTTGCAATACTGAATAGAGCTGGCTATTAAAAACCCGTTATGCGTAAATTATGGAGGTCCGCATTTAATCCAAAAGGAAAACGTCGTGTTAATTGACACATCGTCATGTATTTTTATGTAAATCAAATTATCTTAATATGTAATATGTATATTTCATTCATAGGTTTCCCCTAATGGAAGACTGAACAAAAAATTGCCTTGTGTTGTATACATTTATTTATGTATTCACACGTTTTATTAAAAAGCTAAATCCTGTTTTATTGATAATGAAAATCAATGTATTTCAATGACTTACGTTAATAAAAAATAAAACAATGGTTCTGGTGAACAGTATCAACATTTTGTAAATGCTTTCTTCTTGTATACATCCTCATCATCCTTTTTTGTGTCATACGTCAGCGTCCGTATATTTATGCTGAGAATACAGACACGTCGGAAATATGAACGTCTATGACGGAAATCTGGACTTGAAATTCATCGCCAGATGTTCAGTCACCAGTGCACGGTTGCAAATAACTGTCTTCGTCAAGCCAAACATCGATACTATTCCAACAAGGTTGTTGAGGCTGGATCAAACCAGCAGATACTTTACAGCATTGTGCAAACATTGATGCACACTCGGGTGGACCCGCCACTGCCAACACATGCCTCTCCAGAAGCTCTGGCTCAAGTTTTCCGAAATTACTTCCAAGAGAAAACTGGAAGCATTCGCTGTGCACTAGATCGCTGAGCGGGAGCACAACGTGATGCCCAGGTCCCTACTTATGAACATGATGGAAGTCATCCGTTGGATAGGCTGTCGTCAGCCTCTGAGGTCAGAAACATCATTACATCATCTGCTCCTCGATCCTGCGCTCTCGATCCTCTGCCGACACGTATGCTGAAAAATTGCCTTGACGCGCTTGTTCCTGTCATTACCAGGATTGTGAACATCTTGCTGGCCACAGGAGATGTGTCAGCTAACTTGAAAGCTGCACTGTCTTACAAGCTTACCGACCGATATCTAATCTCAGTTTCCTGTCCAAAGTAATTGAGAAAGTGGTGTCGTCACGTTTGTCACGTCACATGGCACAGCACAAACTATTTGAAGTGAATCAGTCAGCATACAGAAAGGGCCACAGTACAGAGACTGCACTGCTGAGAATCCAAAACGATTTACTCTTATCTGCGGATAATCGGTGGGTCTCGTGTCTAGTCCTCCTTGACTTGTCTGCTGCTTTTCACACGATTAACCACCAGGTGCTTGTGTCACGTCTGTCTAAGAAGATCGGCATTTCGGGCACAGCACTAAACTGGTTTACCTCGTATCTCGAAAACAGTAAACAAGCTATTAGGATTGGAGAAGCCATCTCGAACGTGTCGGTGCTGACATGCGGTGTCCCCCAAGGGTCAGTCTTGGGACCGTCGCTGTTCACCATATATACGACTGGTGAACTGGGTTGCAAAATCCGACAACATGGCTTGGATTTTCACATGTACGTAGACGATACGCAGCTTTCCATAACATTCAAGATCCCCGACACATCTGTTGCCATATATCAGCTAGAAACATGCAATGCTGACATCAACGGTTGGATGACAGCAAACAAACTTCAATTAAATGGTGACAAAATTGAAGTTCTGTTCACGGGATCAGAGGCGCTGCGCAGAAAGATACAAAAAACAACAAAGATCAACATTGGAGATGCCCAAGTGACCCCCCAGTACATGTGTAAGAAATCTTGGGGTCATGTTCGATGCTGGACTTACAATGGATCAACAAGTCAGAGCCATCTGTAAATCTTCTGGTCTACAAATCCGAAATGTGGGTAAAATCATCAAATGTCTTACGCCAGGAGCTGCCGAACAAATCATCCATTCATTTATAACGTCTAGACTGGATGGTTGTAATTCGCTGCTGTTCGGAACTAACAAGTGTCAGCTGCTCGTCTAATCACACGAACAAGGAAACACGAGCATGTAACGCCAGTCCTGAAATCACTCCATTGGCTTCCCATCCAAGAAAGAATTACGTTTAAAATGATCCTGATCACCTTCAAGGCACTCCACGGACTTGCACAGCAATATATTTCCGAGCTTGTTGTTGAATATCAGCCCACACGCTACCTCCGATCGAATTCTGCTGGTCTGCTGACAGTACCAACCACACGCCTCAAGTCTTTTGGAGACCGTGCGTTCTCCAAAACGGCCCCTGTACTGTAACAATCTTCCACAGTCAGTCAGAGAGTGTGACACTATTGCGTCGTTTAAGACGGCGCTGAAGACACACCTTTTTAAAATCGCTTTCACAACCTAAATGAGTGACATATAATATAAAGCGCTTTGAACAGAACAAAGGACTGGATACAACGCTATATAAGACCTTATTATCATTATTATTATTTAGTATTATAAGGCCTGCATTTACACACGCAGGCACAGTGACAAAGAACAGTAGACCTTAGTCCAAAATATGCCATCCTCGCGCAACAGGGGCGCTGCGGATTACATCAGTCTTATTACCCCCTAGCAGATTGCCTTGCGAAAATCGAATTATGAATATAAACTCAGCCAATAATATCGCTTGCCGGCAAGTTCGGGTTGTTTGGGAAGTTGACGTAGTTATTTGAATACACAATACCGCTCAGCGGCTCGTGAGAATGGTCGAACGGGATTCTTGGAATTGTAGTGCGAGTCTGACTGTGGTCTGCGCTGTTCTTACGGCGAAGTCAATTATAAGTTTGAGTCAGCTGCCTTCCGTATAAAGCGTATGAAATCTGCCAGGGTTAGTATACGTAGTCATCATACCTGGCTTGCATGGATGAGATATACACACGGATCCGTTATCATCTGCGTTAGGGCGGATAACTGCATTGTTTGCAGGTGCATAACGCCACATCTATAATGCAGTCAGTAGCACTCAGTCAATTATAAGGTTTGCTGTATTATCCCCAGAAGACGGCATGTCTGTGTTCTGCAGTCAGTTTATCTTGTACGTAGTTCTCTTCCATGGTACTTAAAACATTAACATAGTATGGGTCTTCCTGTCTCTGTCTCAAGGCTTTCAGTATTTATTTACGAAACAATGCACTAATTGAAACACAACCTGTGCAGATCAATAAGTGCTTCAGTTAAGTCATCACGCAGTCTACGATGTATAGGAGACTAATCGTCCATTTACTGTCTGCTTTGGCTGCACTTAGGCACACGTGAGAATGGACATGCATCGTTGATGCAGTACCACTGAGTAACACTTCGGTGGCTGGACTGTTGATCAGTACATGAGTTTGCACTAGACGATTCTGCAATATTGTGCAAATAGTAATAACCAGTTATAACAATAAACAATAGGTAACATTCACCTACACAATGCTCAATTAGTGACAAGACATGGCGATGTATGTCATTCTACCAAGGCAGTAAACGCAATTGCTGTTTCAACTGAAAATGTGTCAGACCACTAAAGGAAGGCAGGAAACAGGAATGATACAGAACTAGATGAGTAGGCTACGGAAATCCATAAGGACAAGGGTACATGGCTTCGAGTCAACCTCCTGCCATTTCAGAGTTCAGGCAATTTTGTTCACCCTACATAGATTTCGGAAGACACACACACACAACCCGTTTGTCTCGCCTACCTGATGTCCATACCAGGGAATACACGTGTAACTTGTTGTGGGCTCACGTAGACTGCAACCTTTATCTGTAAAAGCCACCAACCGTGAGAAAGTAACCAACAGTCGGATCATCCACAATACTGGGAACTAACTCGCACCGGCCCGTGGAGAAACAAACCAAGGGTAGCAACAGTCACGATTACAGTATTTCGAACGAATAGTCATTTCCATGACTATATAATTTCCACTGACGCCAATTACTGCAATACATGGAGCTTATAACGTGACTGCAGTGGCGCAACGTGTGGAATGACTGACAATGACTGACAAAATACTAAAATAACTACTTTTGTGTTGTTTTAGGTCAAATACATAACACACTCAGAAATCAGAGGACAATGAACGTACGACCCAGAGAGATTTTTAAAGAAACGGGATGCAACTCGTCGCCGGAGAGGAAATAGACTAGAAGAGACGTTCCAACGATAGCGTATTAATACTTAGAGGCCTGAACTAAATTGGAGGAAATGAACCGGAGCTTGACCACCACTCCGCTGTCAGCTGTCGTCTCCGCTCGGCTCGACTGATGACATCGGTATACGGGTATACGGGGTGGAAGGCAGAACTGCTGTTGATGATGTTTCGCCTCGACAATTTTGGAAATGCCTCAGGCTATCCATAAACCTCGATGTGCACATACCCTAGAGGCTAGCCAACAAAACCCACCTTCATGCTCTCCAAAACAAACTCTTATTACACTAACACACTTTGGAGGGCTAATATCTTCTCCACCCCATCCACTACCACCACCAACACAAATTACACCAGAAAATACACAACCGTTCTCTATATATTAGGGGGCTAATCCCATGTTCAGCCCCTCTCCTATTTGTTTTTGGGGCTGGGACGTCCAAGCCTCCCCTGGTTCTGGTACTTTAGTATTATATGATGACCATGAGAAATAGCCAGAGGAAACCGCACAATAATGACGAGTTTCCTATGTGATCGGCCACTCAGATCGTTCCACGCAGAAAGACTTGCCTCTACAATACTGCAAGAGTTTGCACATACATCTCACGTATGCAATGATATGGACACGAGGAAATTATGCAAACATTTTGCATGTACTGACTTAGGATTCCTGATGTGCGGCGTCGGAACCAATATAGTTACCCTATTCTGGTAGACCTTGCGTTATTAGCCACTCAAAACACACGACTGCTGCGAGGTTGAAAAGAGTCCTTGCTAGAGAACAAAGACTCGCAAATATATTATTGCGGATGTAGTATCGATGACATTATCACGGAACGACCAGGGATATTATGCATGAACCGAGACAATGAGCGTTGTCTCGGTTCATGCACAAAACCCCAGGGTGGCGTTGGATATGGATCTTTACGCAGGTCTATTTCGTGGTTGTCTTATATTGACCCTAGCACTGCTGTTCTGAGAAATACATGGGACATATGATTCAACCAATTTAATCGCATTTATAAATAATGACTGACAGACACATACACTCACGCATGCACGCACACAAACACACACTCGCACAAACACACACACACACACACACTCTCTCTCTCTCTCTCTCTCTCTCTCTCTCTCTCTCTCTCTCTCTCTCTCTCTCTCTCTCTCTCTCTCTCTCTCTCTCTCTCTCTCTCTCTCTCTCTCTCTCTCTCTCTCTCTCTCTCTCTCTCTCTCTCTCTCTCTCTCTTCTCTCTCTCTCTCTCTCTCTCTCTCTCTCCTCTCTCTCTCTCTCTCTCTCTCTCTCTCTCTCTCTCTCTCTCTCTCTCTCTCTCTCTCTCTCTCTCTCTCTCTCTCTCTCTCTCTCTCTCTCTCTCTCTCTCTCTCTCTCTCTCTCTCTCTCTCTCTCTCTCTCTCTCTCTCTCTCTCTCTCTCTCTCTCTCTCTCTCTCTCTCTCTCTCTCTCTCTCTCTCTCTCTCTCTCTCTCTCTCTCTCTCTCTCTCTCTCTCTCTCTCCTCTCTCTTTCTCTATCATCAAAAATCGCCAACAAAAAACTCCCAATGAGAGAGAGAGAGAGAGAGAGAGAGAGAGAGAGAGAGGGGGGGGGGATTCTGGTAGGCCAACAATTTGAAAATGTGTTAAATTTTACCTCATCAAAAATTCATACCTCGAAAAGTACTGTACCATTCATGATTTCTGGATTAGGTCTATTTAATTTCTTTCGAAGTAACTGCTTTATTTAGAGATGAAGTCAATATGCCTGAAGTAATCCATGGTTCTCGTTTAATGTATTTTTTTTCTTCTTAACTTTCACAATGTAATACATTTCATTATTGTTATTTAGTATGATGTTTGTTTAAATTGTTGATGTTAAGCTATGATACACACACAATGGTATATTTTATAGTAAATCAACTCAATTTGATTTTAGCTGATTGGTTAAGATAATTATGCAAAGTATTTTTTATGTTAATTTTAAATATAATTTGTTTAGTATTTATTCTATACGTGAATAGGTTTTAATTTGTATTTTTATGGACTAGTTTCTGTGAATAGCACTGCGCGCATTTACGGATATGACGATTTATAACATAAATAGTATTGCTATTATAGTAAATATATCCAGCAGCTAGGGGTGGTGTTCCTTGGTAAATCTGATTGTGTCCACCCACCCGCCTACGTTTATTATGCGTTGTCTCCGCAAACTATCATCACATTAAACAGGCATGGCTAATCTTGTTCGGCATCTCGGACAGACGCGTTGATGTAACATATAATTGGTCTAGTTTGAGTAGTAAGAAGTCTCTTTCACCCGGTAATTTGCAGTTTGTGATTCGATGCGGTCAAATCCGCTGTGCTGGGGATCGCCGGACGCCAGTGGGCAAACATTACATTAAATACAAGCAACCTAATGACTCGCTGCCGGATATTAATGAGCAAACAGGAAAACAATACAGACACACCACACCGCACGGACTTCCGGTATGCAGCACGAATGTGGAAGAGTACGGCCGTATGCTGTTTTAACACTGGTGTAATCCAACTGGGGAATGTTTCATATATATTACACATTTCTTTTGTTGTATGCCAGACAAAGATAAAATTAATGATAAACTAAATCGGTCGAAGACCAACACTTGTGATGCTAAGCAGACTTCAGACAAATGCGGATTTTGTTTGATGTATGTACGTTTTGTTGTCTTGATAGATGGTTACAATCGCATTGGGAACGCAAGTATGAAATCTGGTTAATCTATGGAAACAATGATACGTATCTCTACACCGAATTTTAAGTCAAAAATACTGATTTTAACAACAGGAATGTAAAATAAAATCCTGAACAGTATTGTGTCCTTAATTTGTTAATTTCTCTGAGAAACGTTCAGCCAAAAGATATCACTAAGTGGGTAAACGAGGGATCACCAGTAGATATCATCTATTTTAATAAAGCTAATAAAACATAACAAATAAAAGATAAACATGTTTTATTAGCAACTCAGCTGAGTTGGATTCACATTATAAAGTCGATAAAAGAATACAATTATTACAGTGAAATGATACACTTTAGTATTACAATCTTCTTTTTTTGCCATTTTCTGTTTATTGCCAGTTGACTAACCCCCATGGTACTAAAGAGTTACGATATCTGTTCGTCCTGGTTCTTGGCAATTGGAACACATTACTCCCTTTTATATCATAATTGTCTTTTTCGGGTAGCAGATGATTTAATTTGTGTGTGCTAATTTTTATCAACAAAAATTGCATGAAGTAGTCCTTCTCGAAGTGATTTATTAACAATAGCAGTTAATGGAGGAGCGATGAGGTCTGAGTGATGTTTTAACACAAAAGCAGGAATGCTATCAGGCCCTGTAGCTTTGTTCATCTTAACATTCTGTAATGCTTTGAGAGTTATCATAACACTGATGGCATACTGGTTTGGCAATTCGTCATTTATAATGAATAATTTATTGTCCTTATTTAAACGATGTAAATGTTCATTTACAAGTACAAAAAACTCGTTCATTCTGTTAGCTAATGAACCGCTATCACCGACCGTTGTTTTGTTAGCGAGGCTTTGCCTGCACGAATTGTCATTTGTCTTAAGTCTCATTATTTGTTTTCATATTTTTCCACCAATCGTGTGATTCTGTTTCATTCATTGCTGCAAGGATTAAACATGATGGAGATAGACAGATTTACAAGATGATCTTGACAGGTTGATCAAATGGTCCGAAAATTCGTGAAATTCTCAATCCTCGTTTTAAAGAAAAATCCACCCAAACCTGATACCCCAAAATTTCCCCCCAATCTGGTGACGGATATTGAAATATTGGTGCGTTCTGCAAAATAGCCACTAGCGCATATTTAACGCTTCTTTGTAAGAGATCTAATGCAGTAGTACATTCAGTATTCAATGAACCAACATGCCATATATAAAAGTGCTCGAGAAAAATCCGCACATCACAACAATACGCTATTTTCAAGGGCACTCTTTAACTGGGTAATGTCGGGCGAATCCTTGATGTGGGCTTACCCCATATATACGATGGCTAAGATGGTCGTCACATGTCAAATTATGTAGCTTATTCTTTACATGCCGGAAACGAGATCTCATTTACCCATGCACCATTTGTCATCTGACATGAGATATCCCGTGCGAGCGGACAATCTGCACGACAGGGATTTCTCCACAGATCGTAATTCTGATACATACAGCTACAACATATTTGCTACAATGGCTTAGGTTGACGTTGCTTCGGGCAGTTTCACTTTGTCGCGCATATGGGGTCCGTTGGATCCGATGATGATATAATTATGGTGCGACATTAATGAAGTGTATGCCATTGTGATGGCAGAACGAAGCACAATACGTTTCGTGAAGCTGTTTTGTCAACAACACGCGTGGTTCTTCATAGAAACGAATAGTTATTACACAGCGAATGACCAGCCAGGTTCAGTTAAGGTAGAGTAATATAAGTTTTGTTCTAAGCTAGTGGTATACTGCAAATTTGTCTTTTTCTTTATCTTTAGTTACACGATACTGATATTTTACCTAGTTATGTGCTGCAGTGCGTGCCATGACAACTTTGTTTTTTTCTTC
>OZ023218.1:49202986-49270486 GCA_963995525.1 Escarpia spicata
CTCATATGTTGGTTTCTCGTATTCCATTCGATTCAGCGTTACATCTGTGACAAGTGTTATAATTCAATATAGTATATGCAGCGTGTAACATTTGTAGTAGTTACAGAGCCAAAACAAATCCGGCGTGGCAAACTAGAATAATTTTCTTAGTTTGGCGACTGGCCATTCGGGAGGAGCAGGCATTGGTGATGTCAGGCTTTCTATCACAATGGCGCTGTCCGTGCAATTTACATATAGTTCATTGTAGTTGCTAATGGTTAATTTGTATTAACTGTTTTATATTCATAAGTCCAAATATCCCTTTTGTGTTCTTTTAACTAATTCACGCGGCGCCTCAATCAGTATCAATAACAACTAAATAAAAAATGTAGGACGCACTAAAAAGATATACATGAAAGGGGTTCGGCCGCAACACCATCTGTGTTTTGACTGCGTGATTAGTAGGGCTAGTTGCAGAAAGGCCTAACAACACAGTTTTGGGTCTGGGTGGTACAGCTCGCATTTGACTGGTGAGGCGCTTTGGGGAGGAGTGGGCGCATACAGGAGAAGTCTTAATTTGAACGCGACAATAATAATATTGAGCTTATTATTGTGGTGTAAGTGTTGGAGACACGTCAACAATAAACACACGCCTTTCATCAGTGTTAATGACATTCTCATTTTAGTTTATTAGTTGGCAGTATGCGTTGCAGAAGGAATATTCCGTGAGCTTCCAATTAATAACGTCATGACGTTTCAGACCAGAGTATAGGGGACGCAAGCGATTCTCGTTTCCGGTCCGTTTTGAAGCGATAGTTAATGAGATCATACACTTCCGGAGCCCACTTCGTTGTCCGGAATTATCGTTCATTCGATTACAGGCATGGCGTTTTCATTACAATATCGGGTAAACTACACCACACGGAATGTTAAATTTCAAGGAAAATCAACAGGTTCAGTAGACTGCAAGCGTCGATGAAAGACAAAAGTTATAAGTTAATGGTGTGTCGCCTGTGAAATTGTATTTGCTCACGGCCGGCCTACGCTCACTCGATCGATTAAGTGAGAAAAATGATAATTTTATTACTGCACTAGAATGTGTTCCCTTACATCCCCATTTGTAAAGATGCACTATAACCATAAATTACGTACATTGGACAAATACTGTTACATAGTTAAATTATGTTTACGATTATCCACATGTATGCAACTGTGCCTTAGGTCACTGTAGACTTTACAGTGGCAAACATTTCGCGTGCCACGATTGACAATGACACAATTTCGTCGTTCCAGTATAACCATTATTCAAAGTCAAAATTACTGCGAAATGCAACCAATTTGAAAATCATAACTTGCCTGCATAATAGTTCCCACCTTCTCGATAAACCTTCGTTGGGTGGAAACCTATAAAACCTACAACGGAGGTTTCTGTTGTGGCAATTACAGCCGTAAGCGAAACAATACATGGCTCGTTCCCGTCGTTGGGCACCAAAAAGGGCAAAATAGCATAAAACCAATATGGCAGCTGACGAAACTTGCGTGCCCTATTGCTACATGTCGTATTGCGATATCCTGCATTGACAGAGTTCAACCCGTACTTTTGGCCGGGGTTTATCAGTATTGGGCAAGTTTATCAAGAAAGTTTGATTTGTCTAGATTTGGATAATTTTTAAATGATATAAAGCGTTGGCACATATACGCAATAGTTTTGGCGCACGACAAACAATCGCTGGAATTATCTTATTTAAAATATAGAATGTGAGCGAGAAAGTTACTGTTAAATATACTCGTGGTTGTATAAAACAGGATCGCGCAATTTTGTTTAGGAATGAGCAAAACATGTTGTCCAGTTATCTGTCTTCGGGACTAAACTTTAAATTCACAGTCTTAGCAATTGTCCTGCAAATCAGCTTTGTCACCTCCGTACATATACCAGGCTACTAAATATGCTTACATCAAACAAACATTGCTCTGTTTTGTGTGAAATCTGCCCAGCACAATAAACATTTTCACTTCAACAGCTGTTTGATTGTCATTCGAACTAACACTGATGTGACGGATACAAGCACTTTATCCCGATTTTTACTTCGGAATCAAATTAAAACGGGATAACGTTGTATTCCTCCCAAAAATAAAAATCCTGATTCTAGACCTTTACAGAAAACGACGAAACATTCTCTTAAATTCCAGTATATTCCCTGTACTCAGCGTTACATACGTCAGCATTTGTGAAATAAATCTCAGTAATTTGGGGGAATACAGTTCCGCTTATCGTTTATATCCGTCTGCCGCTGATGAACCAAACAGCACATGTGAAAGCAACTAATATTAATGTTATCGCAGTGAAAGTGCAGAGTTCGGTTTTCCTCCTAACGACATTTTTTAATACACAACTAGAAATTTCGACTGACTTCAACGTTTCAACCTTCGACGGTCGGCCTTCACTAGGAACTGTTCTTCCTCTGCTCGCCAGATGGTGTTGCGAGCAGGCTGTCACACACGTGACTCATCTTGTACCCCCTCGTCTCTATTCATCGTAGGTAGTGTCTTTCTGACAGCCTGCTCGCCACACCATCTGGCGAGCAGAGGAAGAGCAGTTCCTGATGAAGGCCGTCGGAGGCGGGAGAAATATCGATGTGGGTTGAAAATGTATATTTATACATTAAGAAAATGTAATTCTTCCAACTTGATGAACATTTTTTGTCCTGTTTGTTTACATGACAATTTCGACATTTTGTTGTGCGAGAGCCTATGCCGCTGATTCACCCTGATGTCTGATATTATACTTTACGTTTTTATGTTTATCGTTACGTGCATTACGGACAGTGGTGATTTAATTGATGTGATCATAGGACTGGCGTGGTGTGTCCGTGGCGCCTTTCCCAGTCAGAATACAGATACCGAATACATATACCATATACTATGCCAGGAGACATTTATAGTTGGGTAGGACAGATGTGCCATGGGGCCAGATGGGTCACCGAGTACATTACATCCGATAAGTGTCCACATATATTATATATCCATAAATATAGCAGGTGGTTCTGTTAGACCACAAATATATGTCCCTCATAACTCATTTCCTGAAAAAAATGACCTCGCATTGAATTTTTACAAACGATATTGTAAGTGGGTGTGTTTACGTAGGTCATCCAAGGTTCATTAGAAGACATCAGTTTTTAGATGGCCTGGAACATTACCAATGTTTGAATCATCTAAAGATTGCCAGTTATAGCGTCGAAGGGATCTATGTAGAATACCGTGAGCGGGAAACGATGATCAGTCTCGGCTGATGCATGGCATACAATGCCTTAATTTCATGTATGGTGGCGTGTAATTGTAAATTATATCACACGGAGGTAGGGGTATACCATGCAAATTTTACCTGCCCCAGAATAGATTAAGATGACCAATAATGGCCACGATTATTGCTAATACCACGATTACTGACACAAACCATTATTGGAACTATTCGTCTTTTTTATAAAAAGGGAATTAGTCGGTACCCAGAGCGTGGGCGGCCCATCTGACCCCACATCTAAAATGGTTCATTATCATAATTGATTTTCCTGTTAAATTTACTTTTTAGCAGATAAGTAGTTGTTATATTTTACTAAATATTTGAACGGTAATGAGTTCTTGCAACTAGGAGACATAATTATAGAGGGTTAAGGTTCGAAGAAGATAATGTTGTCTGTCATCAAAATGGTACCAAACTGAACTACTATCAGAGATGCTGCTAACACTAGTCATGTGCCACGGTCAACGTTACAGCAGCATTTAAAATCAAGTGGAGCAATCAGAGAGGAACCAAGATCAGATGTTTTTAATTCGGGGCCAGTGTTTTCGAAAGAAACTGAATTAGTCCTGATTGTTTTAGGAATTGACTTTGAAATGAGAGAATTTCATCTTACAAAGGCATACACATCAGATCCTTAGCATTTGGATTAGTAGCTACAGTCAAAAAACAAAACTTATTGATGTGTTCTATGTAAGATAATGTACATACGTGTACTTATGATGATATTGCAGATATAAAGAAAAATAAATTGTCAAATAACCGCCTCTTGGTGACCGGCCCATCTGCCCCCAATGTACGGGGTCAAATGGGCCGTCGGGACCCACTTGCATTTTTGATGCTGTTTTTCATAACCATGTGGCACATAAATGATATCATCATGACTTGTTTGACATCTGGTGTAGTTGCTGCGCAACCAAACAAATTGGCAATTAGCTGTGCGTGTTTGTTCAGATCAGGAAAAATTTTCGTCGGAAAATGCATACAGTAACATTCTACAAGCTTCATCTCTTTGGCGATAGCTTTGAAAGTCACAAATCTGCATTGTAGTTTGTTGAACTATATCCGCACAGCTTCCGGCGCATCGTCGAGTTCCACGTGGAATGGGCTGGTAAATAAGGCGACTCCTCCTCGCTGCGAGTCCTAAGATTGGCAAGACGCTCACCTTTGCGTTTAGTAGTTGTGTCTCCCACATTAGCAAAGTGATCTCGGAAGCCGAGACGAACTGGAAACGTTAACTGATGATATATTATCGCAAATCCATTTTGTGTCTGCATATTCCGTTACTTCTATGTCCTTCCATGAACACTCTGTAATCCAATGTCCCAGCTCATAGAGCAGGCCTATATGCGGAGGAGGTATTGATATTGTGAAGTCATCTCAACCCGAAGGTGTTGGAACTGCCGGGTGGTTAGGCAACGATCGCGAAAGTAGTTCACGGTCTTCACGATGGCGTTCATTGCGTTCTGTATTTACATTTACTTAACCTTCATGCTATCTTGATGGATGATGGAACAGTTCTTCCAACCATGGAAGTTGCAACTACAGTTGTCATCCCGTGGGCAGTATTGTGAACAATTTCACTTTTAGTCCGCGGGGTCCATGAAATAACTCCGCGGACCAACTACCACTGCTTACTCTACGCTGTTAACCATCTTTTGTGTTCCCTGAGGCAGAGTATATTCAATTGTCAAAAAATGCGTGTTAGAATACAACGTTGAACTCGAACTTCAGTTCCGACCAGCTGACCGACCGGTCTGTATGATATAATACGACCATTTTCTGTTGTTCTTGATAATTTCCCATTCTTAGCGCAGGTCTCGTGAGCCAGTTGGAAGCCGTTCGTGGTCCAAATTTGGCGGAATGCAGATCTAAATAGATGCATCTTTGTCTCTCTTTCTCTCTTCTCTCTCCATATATATATATATATATATATATATATATATCTACCCCTGACTCTCTCTCTCAGCGAAATTACGTGACAAACTATGCAAATAGTTACAATTGGATTAATTCGAGATTCGTCATGGGACTTTCAGCTAAGGGAGTAGTAAAGCTTAATCTAGTCGGATACATGTTTTGATGATAAGGATATAGTTGGGAAAGGGTGCGACGCAAAGTACAAAAGTGATGCACGTGTTTGTCTCTGAAAGTTTTGGCCCAATATGCAAACTATCTTAGACGAAAACGCCACGATGGCCCCTCCACACACGCACGCACGCACGCAGGTACGCACGCACTCCCCCAACACGCACATACATACACCGCGGTATCCAGGAGCGCTTAATAATTTGGACACATGTTTAATCGATTAATCTAACACCATCTCGACTTCTCTGGGAAGCATTTAGCCGCATTGCAAACTTACTGGTATACAACTATCGACCAGTCTAGTTTATATAGACATACACATATTTATATATAAATACATATATGAACATGTGAGAGAATTTAAGAAACATGGAGTGGACGACCTTTCTGAAGCTTTGAAGCGGCAGCAAGAGGATTAAAACCCATAATCTATAGCTTGAGAGTCTAAACACTACAAACACGCGCCCCGCAAAGGGGTAAGTCTTTGATAGACCTCGACAAATGTAAGTTTACCTCGTTTATCTGGACTCCATCAGGTGGTGCCTCCATTATTAGTCGAAGGGTATAACGGTTTGCTTAACCGACTCTCGCCGGGCAGCGTGACTTCGCCGGGAAGAGAGTCTGGTTCGGAAGCCGCCTTTTGACTGTTCACTGTCAGTTGGCAAGTCTATCCTCCAGAATCCTCTATATATTATTCGAACCGAGAACCCTACAATAGTTGTCCGACACGTTACCGACTTAGCCACCAAGATCAGCTTGTTTTCGGTCTACTTTGGTGGCTACATATATTAGTTAGCAGACGACCGTCGCGCGCGATATCGATTACACTTTCTTTATTTAAATTTGTCCTTGTCTGATATTTATATATCTTAGTGTTTTGTTTCTGCTCGTGTATAAGCAAGACAACGTCGATACGAAATAGTTGACAGCCACGAGAGTTGTCACCTAGTGATTACGCATGCATGACGAAAACGCATGTGGTAACTGACAGCAAAGAGGAACAACATCCTAGCTGTGGTGACTGACAGCAAAGAGGAACAACAACCTAGCTGTGGTGACTGGCAGCAAAGAGGAACAACAACATAGCTGTGGTGACAGCAAAGAGGAACAAAATGAAGCACTGCAATATGGGAGTAACACTTTAGAAAACATGGCCTCCGAATGAATCTGGAGAAGACTGAAGTAATGTGGATAGGTGAACAGGAGGTGCATATAGTTGCTGACGGAAAGATCAGTAAACAAGTGAACAGCTTTGTATACCTGGGCGGGACAGTGTGTGAGGATGGAGGAACAAGTAAAGAAATACAGAGGAGGGTGCAAGCAGCAGCAGCAGCAGCAGCAGCAGCGTGGAACAGGGTGGAAGGCATTATATGGGACAGAATACTAAATAAACAAATAATATGAAAAGTGCTGTAAGCCTGCGTTGTGTCAGCATATATATATGGATTGGGAACCCTGGCACTGGCGGAGACACAGGAGGAGAATCTACAAGTAGCAGAGAACAACTGGGCCAGAAGAATATGTAAAGAAATGCGAGAAGATAGAAGGAAGATGATGAAACTGAGATAAGAGATTGGCATGAAAAACACCTAATATATGAAAGCAGTGGGAAACAGAATGAGATGGACAGGACACGTGCAAAGAATGAGCGAAGACAGACTGTCAAAAAGAGCATGGAAAACAGAAGAGAGTGGCAAACGACGAAGAGGTGAGATGTAAAGACAGCATGAAAACAAACACATTACGAGGGCAGGTTTGAACAGCCAAGAATGGAAGGTCATTGCGGACAACATGGACAGAGGAGAGAAATAAGGAAAAAAGCAGAAGAAGCTACTGAGTGACGTAGACCCCACCCCGCATGGGAGCAAGGAGAAGAAGAGGCGATGTCATCTGACGGCAGTGAGCAGTCAAAACACGTATTTGAAACCGGACTCTCTTCTTGGCGAGTTCACGAAGGTGAGCGACTAATTTGACTAAACGACGGACAATTAGTGTCGAGCTCAAAGATCGAGCTGATAGCCGATATATATATATATATATATATCGATCGAGCTGATAGCCGATATATATATATATATATATCTTTGAGTTCGACACTAATTTATGTGTGTGTGTGTGTAGCCGCTAAAATACGAAAAAAGCTTGAGGTGTGCATCGATCCTCTTTACCGAGGGAAACATCCCGATAATGTAATGAACATCGTGAGTGGAAGATTGGGCCCGCCATCAGTCAATGTACACAACGCTATTGAAATCGGAACAGTTCAAATGCAAGAATTTGAAACTACGTGGCCCAAAGGTTTCCACGACAAAATACCGAAGAAGACAACAACCATGGCAGTGACAAAGCAACATGTGCGGGTTGGAGAAGTAAAGGTTATTGTCACCGGCATGATTTTCTCAGGGTAATAGGGCTTCAGCCCAGTTCCAGTGGCTTGGACATCAACGAATGTTCACATAGGATGGCGAAATTAGGATTTCTAAGGCGAAATGTGTCTTAAAGAAACAACTTCAAGTTGAAGTGTCAGCAAGGCATGTATCACATACGGGAGTCGCAGTCATCGATGGTTCAGCCCTGCTCTGGGTGGTTCACTGGCCAACAGGTGGGACAGTGAAGGAGTTTGTGACCAATTTGAGAGGTCATATCGAAAGGCTATTATGTAAAGGCGATGTGTACCTTGTTTTTGACAGGTACCACAAGTACAGCCCAAAGAGTGTCACTAGAGGCTCCATGACCACGGAAGTGAGCAGAACCCACCGACTTACGGCAATTACCGAATTGCCACCGCAGAACGTTGTGTTGACAGTAACCGAGAACAAACAGCAACACATTTTTTTATCATCTGCACAGAGCAGATACAAGGCGAGTCGTTCCACCATGACAATCTAAACCAACACAAGTTAATTTTCACAGGGCAATACACAACTCCTGTGGAAATCAGCCATGGTGGAGTTATCATTCAAAGGAGAGACATGAACACAACTCACGAAGAGGTCGACAACATCATAGTACAACATATGCTAATGGTTGTCAAAGAAGAACCGAGAAGAATCACTGTTTTGTCTGATGATACCGGCATGACTGTGGAGAAACACAAAGACATTATTCCATAAATCCTGCCAGCCCGTTCGCTTTCGGGATGTGACACGGTTGCCTGCTGTTTTGGCATTGAACAAATTACTGTTCTGAAAGTAGTGTGATCTTGTCATCATTCTATGTCACTTCTGGGTCATATTGATGCCCCCATGCCAGCTGTAATAAAATAGGCAACATAACGTATTGCTTGTTACGGACAATCAAATTGTCATACCATGTCAGACGCGCGTTTCAGTGTGTGGGCAGCCCAAACCGGAAAAGGATTCACGATAATGCCAAAACTGTGCTCACTGCCGCCGACCACCGAACCATTTGATGAAAACGTCAAACAAGCACACCATCAAGTGTGTGTGTGTGGCGATCTCTTAAAGATGCAGACTCACCAGAACTTGACCCTGATAAAAATTGGGTGGATAAAAGATATGCACAACAAATCACTATCACCAACCACCGTCCCGGAAGACGTGTCATTTGCGCCTCGTCAGGTGTGGATGTGAGAGTGACACTCCTTGTTCTTCTGCTAGGTGTGGGTGCAACAATGCAAGGCTGTCGTAGACTGTTAACTGTGCATGTCATGGTGTATGCTGTTTTAATACCCATGCTTCATAATGTCGTTATGTATGACATTTCACATGTGAATGTGCTGGTTGAAAACAGTGGACCTTCACATTAAGGCTGCTTTCAATGTCAAGGTCAATCCATAGCCACGGTAAAGTGGCCATATTTGGATTTATGCATATAAACATTAAATGTTCAATCATAACATTTATTGCAGTTATAATTATTATTTATTGGAATAATTGTGAAATTATAACAATATAATTTGGATATGTGATCAAAACACAGATACAGTGGCGGCCATATTGCATTTATGCAAATTAAGCAAATTGCCCCGGCATTTTCTGACAATATACACCCTAGTCGTATTAAATCAGCAAAAAAACTATAGACCCCAAAACCTGGTCCCGCCTAAATCTTGGAATTGTCTGCTGGACTATAAGAATTACTCGTTACATCTATAAGAGAGCATGAAACGCAAGCGAGGAAGCTATGTGTCTGCAACGCGCAGTGTATTTATAGCGAAACATGGATGTCGACGTGACACATTTTACAACCCAAGTACATGCGCAACAAACTTTTTTTACGTTTTGTGTTGCACAATCTATACTTAATATGTTCCATTTCTGTTGTTGTTTTACACTATTGTTAGAAACTGTTAGAAACCAATCGGAATCACCTAAAAAAATGGAAACCTACCGCATACATGCAGGATGTAATGAGTAAAATTTTACTAAATAAATACGTATAAACCAGAATTTACTGTAACAATTAGGCAATGTTATAATGGCTATATAGGTAAATCAATTTGCTTTTGTCAGAAAAATACACCTTGTCCACTTTCAGCCAGTGTCAATCTGTGTACTTTGGAGGGAAAACAAAATTTAATGGAATTCAAAAACTTTACAAAAATGTATGTATATATATATATATAAATATCTATATGTATATATGTACACATATATATATATATATATATATATATATATATATATATATATATATATATATATAGGCTGGGTGTGTGATGTGTGCGCACACGCACCACCTCTCCGCTTGAGGGAGACGATAGTTCCACTCCATTAAACAAAACTGATCAACACCACCCTCAGTCCCGTCTTCTGATGTCATGTTCGACATCATTCCAAGACAGTGTGAGACACTAGAATACATCTGGACCATCATAAATCTAACAGTTGTTTTTGTATTTGGACGCAACAATTCAAATGAATAGGATATCGTGTTGATAGAACATCAAACGCTAAGTCGAATTCTGACGTGACAATCACATTTTATTGCAACAGAAACGAAACTGACACATCGTTAGTACCTCAAATATCTTGTAATAGGTGTATGTTAAATAAACAACACCTGGAGTTCTTGCAATATGGCGAATAATAGGGTGGGTAGATCGGTACTTTTTATTTGTAATTTATTTTGTGCCCTATGGATATAACAACAACGTCTTAGATATAAACAAAGTGATATCATTTCATATGCAGGCATGACATGTTACGCACGTGTTCTTAACCACATATATTAAACATGGTCACGTGCTTTGGCGCAACTGTCTTTCTACATGTTGACAGCTCGAGCCAGACAACGTTATACAACGTTATTGGTCAGTTGCAGTTGCAGATGAACTGTTAGGTTCATAGACGAATATACTATTCATATTGATGTCAATTTACCAATACACGAATGTAGCCACATGTACATGAAGTTGCAGATGAACTGTTGGCTTCATAGTAGAATATTCTATTCATATTTATGTCAATTTACCAACACACGAATGTAGCCAGATGTACATGAAGTTGCAGATGAACTGTTGGCTTCATAGCAGAATATTCTATTCATATTTATGTCAAATTACCAATACACGAATGTAGCCACATGTACATGAAATTGCAGATGAACTGTTAGCTTCATAGCAGAATATTCTATTAATATTTATGTCAATTTACTAACACACGAATGTAGCCACATGTACATGAAGTTGCAGATGAACTGTTGGCTTCATAGCAGAATATTCTATTCATATTTATGTCAATTTACTAACACACGAATGTAGCCACATGTACATGAAGTTGCAGATGAACTGTTGGCTTCATAGCAGAATATTCTATTCATATTTATGTCAAATTACCAATACACGAATGTAGCCACATGTACATGAAGTTGCAGATGAACTGTTAGCTTCATAGCAGAATATTCTATTCATATTTATGTCAAATTACCAATACACGAATGTAGCCACATGTACATGAAGATGTAGGTGAACTGTTGGCTTCATAGCAGAATATTCTATTCATATTTATGTCAAATTACCAATGCACGAATGTAGCCACATGTACATGAAGATGCAGATGAACTGTTGGCTTCATAGTAGAATATTCTATTCATATTTATGTCAAATTACCAATACACGAATGTAGCCACATGTACATGAAGTTGCAGATGAACTGTTAGCTTCATAGCAGAATATTCTATTCATATTTATGTCAATTTACCAATACACGAATGTAGCCACATGTGCATGAAGTTGCAGACGAACTGTTAGCTTCATAGCAGAATATTCTATTCATATTTATGTCAATTTACCAATAAACGAATGAAGCCACATATACATGGAGTTGCAGATGAACTGTTGGCTTCATAGCAGAATATTCTATTCATACTTATGCCAATTTACCAATGCACGAATGTAGCCACATGTAAATTGCATGGATTTATGCTGTCAATTTGCATGGAAGAGGTAAGTATTATTTGTCACGCATTTTACAATATACTTACGCATACGATACAACAGGACAACATCACCTACAGCGAGTGTTGCCATCATCGATTGTGCGAAGGTGCAATTCTGAACAACACACATATTCATATTCTCGGTGATCTCTGAGACTCCGTTATGAATCTTCACCGTGTATCAATCTAATGAGAGCCAGGAATCGATTACCACTTGCCATTCGGTTGTTATCTCCAATGTTGTGGGCAGCGAATCAAATCCCATTTCAAACTAAGTTTAAATTGACAAAAACTCATGCAATACTGCAGCCATGTAGTGTGTTCATTGTGACATCTTAACAACAACCGCAACTGAGACGCACCAACGTTGCTCACTGTGATAATATGCATGTCCATTGCGAAGAGCCACTACTGCAACACTTACAACACATGTGCTGTGGCAAATCTAACGTCAAACACAGCTCTCAATAAAACTACGAACTCTAAGAGGAAATAATTCCCAACAGGGATAATATAAACATTTCAATACAAAGTTTACAACTTCTTTGATATCAGGTGGTAGCATCTACTCTAAAGCCGTACAATGGAAAATGTTTAAATTCTTCATTTACAAAAAGCTAGAAATGTAATAATATTTCACTTTAGTTTTTAAAATTATGCATATATTACACAAGTGAAATGCAACAAGAAGTTCGTGATATATCTTGATAAATAAACATCCGCATTTATTTCTTCTTCGATGTCGAACAACGACACAGACAGTTCAACTAATGATTGAATAAACTATATTCTAACGACCGCCATTTTATAATTTATATAATCACAAGAAACGCAATGAATGGTTTTTCTTCCGTTATGTATCATTACTTTGATACATGAAACACTCTTCCCTTTCTGATCAAGATACCCTCTAAGGCGACACGAACTTTAATCTATCTCATTATTGACATTAACAAAGTGAGACACACGAACATAGTAGAAGCCATTTGAGGTAACGTGCACTATATTATTATTACTAACTAGTTTTGCATGATTGAAGTACACATATTGCCTCAAAATCGTAAAATAGCTTTAGCCTATCTTAGCCGTTGAACGCCAAACAAGGCAACTTACTTTAATGATCGATAATCGTACCAAACATAAAACTGTACACGATGTCATAATATTTGAATACAACACGTATTGCTAGTTGTTCATCATTAATTTCCTTTTGGATTACCCCGGCTTCGTTGTTGTTTCGACGAGATCTGTTCCACTTCCAAAAGAACCGGCCTCCAGAAGCTTCTTTCCTCTCCCGCACTCACTCACGTACTGCCGGAATCTTCATATTACCTACACATAAAATGTTCAGTAAAATTGGCGAGAACTAAACTGAAGGACTGCGGCCCAACTCGCAAGGACATGTTTATGAAATGTCTCATCAAATATAAAAAGAGCAACAGTACTGAATGTGAAGTTTTCAAATTAGAAATATATCATGGGTAAGATAATTCAAGGATATTTGTATTTTGAGGTTACACACACACGCACGCATGCGCGCACGTACGCACGCACGAACACGGACCTCATAACCTGGAAGAAGATGCTGTCAGACTGCTCCAACGTTATCGCAATAATATATAGGTTCACATCTATATTATAAAACAATAGGATCCTATATCTGCTTGTATGTTTGTTTATATGTTCGTTTGTTTATGTTTGTTTGTTTGTTTGTTTGTCTGTTTGTATGTTTGTTTGTCTGTCTGTGGACCCACATCTCCGTTAGTTTTGTATGTATGGGGCTGATATTGTGTACGTGATTTGTTTTCGAAATTCAATCGTGGTGGGGATCTTAGGGGGTGTCACAATTTTAAAATCTCACTTATCTCCGCCAGTATTACACGAATGCGGTGAAATATTGTATGCAATCTAGCGTACCCATTTGGATTGTTCGGAGATTTAGATTTTTTCGAAATTCGTCCTGGGGCGGGGGTCATGGGCGCACAGTGTTAAAATAGCACGTATCTTCGTCAGTTTTGCATGTTTGGGGCAGAAATTGCGTGTGTGATCTAGCAGGCCTATTGGAGTGGTTCGTAGATTCAGATACAACATTCATCCAGGGCGGTGGGGATCTCGGGGTGAGGGTCACAATTTCAAAACTGTTTTAGCGCAGGCGACTGTCTACCCCGGACAACGCCGGGTAACACGGATAGTGGTTTATATAATTATACACACGCACATAAGAAATATCAAGAGAACTGGGTCTAACCGGTTCGTCTTCCGCGGTCACTCATGCTGGCCTTCGGTTTAAACTGGAGGCCGACTAATTGAGTTATGTCCGCATTCACATTTCGCCCTTCGTCCGCAAGAGTGTCCTCCCTCAAGTTGTCGACAGGGATGTCCGCCATAGTCTCCATTACCGCATTGACTCGGATGTCCTGGGCCCGTTTGTTCGCTAACAACGATAATGGTAGTGTTAAAATGCAGTCAGTTTTTTATGATGCCCTTACTACATAGTATACAGTGGCATCTCCCTATTAAGGTCACCCTTGAGACTGGGCAAAAGATACCTAAATATGGAGGTTATCTTATTAGCAGGACTGATTTCCTATATAATTTACTGATATGGAAATAATTGGGACGTACTGTTGTAGAGTGACCTTATTTGCGAGGTGTAAATGTAAAATACGAATGTCAATGTTTAGAAAATACAAGACCTTCGTTATATAGTAACACGTTGATATAGCGCAACTGTTTCACGTAAACGACGTCATTTATATCCGCAGGTAAATAAATAGGTTCAGACCAAAACGGAACTTTAACTCGGTTCCCTTTAAGATAATGTTCCTAACACCAGGGTCCCAAATTCACCAAACTATGAAACAATTAGCATTATCCTCAAAACGTATAATAGAATATTAAAGAAATGCATTCGTGCAACAAAACAAATTTATTTTGAATCATGTTTTAATCGGTACAAAAACGATAAAAGAAATACTTGGAAAACAATAAATGATTTTCTGTCTAAAAAACTAAAACACAACAAAAATTCACAACATTTTTTAAAAGAAAATGATGTAAAATTAACAGATTAAAAAATTATTGCTAATAAATGTAATACTTTTTTCAAACATATTCACACTATTGGAAATTATATTAAATATTATGGCAATAAAAACTTTTATTATTATTTAAATAAACGTATAGATACGATATTTAGATTTCATAACATTGATGAAGAAATAGTAAAGAAAACTTCCTTCTAAAAACAGTCGTGGATTTGATGGTATTTCTTCATAATTGAGCCCGCAATATTTAAATCATTAACTATATTAATAAATCAAGTGTTAAACACAGGAATGTTCCTGATAAACTCAAAATTGCCAAAGTAATTCCTATATTGAAGAAAGACGATCCAACATTATTCAAACATTATTGGCCCATTTCTCTACTTCCAACGTTTGCTAAAGTAATAGAGAAAATAATTTTTACTCAGTTATCAGCATATTTTAATGATACCAATCTGCTTTTTTATTTTGATAATCAGTACGGTTTTAGACCTAAACTTTCAACTGAATGCTGCATTAGAATTAGTAGATAGAATTATAACGCAAATGAATAAAAATGACGTTCCTTTTAACATATTTCTCGATCTTTCTAAAGCTTGTGACTCTGTTGACCACAACATTTTATTAAATAAATTGCGATATTATGGCATTGACGATGCAGCTCTACTTCTATTCAAAAATTATTTAAACAATCGGAAACTGTACGTTGAAATTGAAGAAATAGAGTCTGAAATTCTTCCAATAGTGGTGTCCCACAAGGTTCAATCCTTGGGCCATTGTTATTTATTATATATATATATATATATATATATATATATATATAAATGACTTCTCACAAGCTAGAAGCATATGTAATTTTATAATGTATGCAGTTGACACCACGCTATTTACTACTATAACATCTTTAAGTAATAATATACAATATAACACAATTGAATATTTAATAAACAGTGAACTCTCCAAAGTTGTTGAGTGGCTACGTATAAATAAACTATCACTAAATAAAACTAAATCTAAATATATGATTTTTCATGTCCCCAATAAAGGGACACAACCCCTTACACTTAAAATAGATAATACATATATTGAAAAAGTGGATGAATTTAATTTCCTAGGGTTAACACTGAATTCAAATTTAAATTGGAAAATACATATAGAAAACATGTCTAATAAATGTGCAAAAATAATTGACATATTAAATAGGCTAAAACATGTGTTACCTTTATAAATAAAAAATGTTATATGAATCTTTAATAATATCATATATAAACTATTGTAATATGGCATGGGGATACAAAGGAAACAGACTGATGAAAATTCGGAAAAAAGCTGTTCGTATAATAACGTAAAGTGGATACAATTCTCACACAGAGCCACTTTTCAAACCACTTAATTTGTTAAAAATGGAAGATCAATTAACATTACAAGAGTTCAAATTTTGCTTTAACTACGCTCACAAAAATCTACCTGTTTACTTATTAAACTGGCAGATTACATCAAATGTTAACATACAGCATCATGACACTCGGAAATCTAAAAATATATCTATTGCCAGAACTAAACATGAATTTGCAAAACAATGTCTTAATTATATAACTTGTCAGACATTATAAACGACACTCCTGAAATAGTGAAAGAAAAGATATACACTCATAGCCTGCGAGGCTTTGTAATTTACATTAAAAACTTTCTCCTGAAAAAATACAAAGATACCTGTACACTTTTAAATTGTTATTCATGTAACCAAAATCAGTAATGTTAATTGTTAATAAATGGATGAAAATTTGTGTAATCAAGTACATACACAGCTTTGATTATATCAATCGCTATAAAGAACATCTACTGCCACATATAAATCACACTTAAATTGTATAATTTAGGTAGACACATAACTTGAAAGGCCATCATATATATATTTTTTTATTTTTTATAACTGCGGTAGCTCCTATGATAGCGACAATATGTCTTAGTCGGAGCCACTGACCCCCTATTTATCATACAATTAAAAGGTGATTTTCTGTTAATTAATTACTGGTTTTTTAACTGGTACATACACATATTATTATGAATGCATGTATATTTTATTTGAATCAATACGTATACACCTGATATGTTTATTGTATGAATAGTTGTTATATTTTGGGGTCTAAATAAAACTTCTTGTTCTTATTTTTGTTCTTATTGCAAGCTTCCACTGTAAGTGTAGTTAAGTGTGTTGGAAATAATATCGTATCCTTTACATACTTGTACTACTACTGCCTTGAGGTACGCCAGTTGAAATATTAAGCATTTTTCTGATTTGACATCCTCTATTTCAATCAACTGTTTTCTATTTGTTGGATAATTTCTAATAAAACTTAAATCTACGCCTTTTACGACAAAGCATTCTAAGTTGTCTAGTGATATATGATCCATGATATCAATTGCTTTGAAATAGTCCAGATAACTATTTATGGAAATTTAATTTCTATCCATGTGTGTCATTATTCTATCGCATAATCCTAGAGCAACAAATTCACATAAAACGAGTCGAGTAGGTAAGTGCTTTTCGTGTCTTGCCACGGCTGATCTCAAACAGTTCGAGCGCTTGTTAGTTTCCCGCAATACAACTTTGCAGAAACATGCATGTTGTTGGACAATATCAGAGCTCTACATAGTGCAACAAGTTTCCCGCAATACAACTTTGCAGAAACATGCATGTTGTTGGACAATATCAGAGCTCTACATAGTGCAACAAGTTTCCCGCAATACAACTTTGCAGAAACACGCATGTTGTTGGACAATATCAGAGCTCTGCATAGTGCAACAAGTTTCCCGCAATACAACTTTGCAGAAACATGCATGTTGTTGGACAATATCAGAGCTCTACATAGTGCAACAAGTTTCCCGCAATACAACTTTGCAGAAACATGCATGTTGTTGGACAATATCAGAGCTCTACATAGTGCAACAAGTTTCCCGCAATACAACTTTGCAGAAACACGCATGTTGTTGGACAATATCAGAGCTCTGCATAGTGCAACAAGTTTCCCGCAATACAACTTTGCAGAAACATGCATGTTGTTGGACAATATCAGAGCTCTGCATAGTGCAACAAGTTTCCCGCAATACAACTTTGCAGAAACATGCATGTTGTTGGACAATATCAGAGCTCTACATAGTGCAACAAGTTTCCCGCAATACAACTTTGCAGAAACATGCATGTTGTTGGACAATATCAGAGCTCTACATAGTGCAACAAGTTTCCCGCAATACAACTTTGCAGAAACATGCATGTTGTTGGACAATATCAGAGCTCTACATAGTGCAACAAGTTTCCCGCAATACAACTTTGCAGAAACACGCATGTTGTTGGACAATATCAGAGCTCTGCATAGTGCAACAAGTTTCCCGCAATACAACTTTGCAGAAACATGCATGTTGTTGGACAATATCAGAGCTCTGCATAGTGCAACAAGTTTCCCGCAATACAACTTTGCAGAAACATGCATGTTGTTGGACAATATCAGAGCTCTACATAGTGCAACAAGTTTCCCGCAATACAACTTTGCAGAAACATGCATGTTGTTGGACAATATCAGAGTTCTGCATAGTGCAACAAGTTTCCCGCAATAAAACTTTGCAGAAACATGCATGTTGTTGGACAATATCAGAGCTCTACATAGTGCAACAAGTTTCCCGCAATACAACTTTGCAGAAACATGCATGTTGTTGGACAATACCAGAGCTCTACATAGTACAACAAGTTTCCCGCAATACAACTTTGCAGAAACATGCATGTTGTTGGACAATATCAGAGCTCTGCATAGTGCAACAAGTTTCCCGCAATACAACTTTGCAGAAACATGCATGTTGTTGGACAATATCAGAGCTCTACATAGTGCAACAAGTTTTCCGCAATACAACTTTGCAGAAACATGCATGTTGTTGGACAATATCAGAGCTCTGCATAGTGCAACAAGTTTCCCGCAATACAACTTTGCAGAAACATGCATGTTGTTGGACAATATCAGAGCTCTACATAGTGCAACAAGTTTCCCGCAATACAACTTTGCAGAAACATGCGTGTTGTTGGACAATATCAGAGCTCTGCATAGTGCAACAAGTTTCCCGCAATACAACTTTGCAGAAACATGCATGTTGTTGGACAATATCAGAGCTCTACATAGTGCAACAAGTTTCCCGCAATACAACTTTGCAGAAACATGCATGTTGTTGGACAATATCAGAGCTCTGCATAGTGCAACAAGTTTCCCGCAATACAACTTTGCAGAAACATGCATGTTGTTGGACAATATCAGAGCTCTACATAGTGCAACAAGTTTCCCGCAATACAACTTTGCAGAAACATGCATGTTGTTGGACAATATCAGAGCTCTGCATAGTGCAACAAGTTTCCCGCAATACAACTTTGCAGAAACATGCATGTTGTTGGACAATATCAGAGCTCTGCATAGTGCAACAAGTTTCCCGCAATACAACTTTGCAGAAACATGCATGTTGTTGGACAATATCAGAGCTCTACATAGTGCAACAAGTTTCCCGCAATACAACTTTGCAGAAACATGCATGTTGTTGGACAATATCAGAGCTCTGCATAGTGCAACAAGTTTCCCGCAATACAACTTTGCAGAAACATGCATGTTGTTGGACAATATCAGAGCTCTACATAGTGCAACAAGTTTCCCGCAATACAACTTTGCAGAAACATGCATGTTGTTGGACAATATCAGAGCTCTGCATAGTGCAACAAGTTTCCCGCAATACAACTTTGCAGAAACATGCATGTTGTTGGACAATATCAGAGCTCTACATAGTGCAACAAGTTTCCCGCAATACAACTTTGCAGAAACATGCGTGTTGTTGGACAATATCAGAGCTCTGCATAGTGCAACAAGTTTCCCGCAATACAACTTTGCAGAAACATGCATGTTGTTGGACAATATCAGAGCTCTACATAGTGCAACAAGTTTCCCGCAATACAACTTTGCAGAAACATGCATGTTGTTGGACAATATCAGAGCTCTGCATAGTGCAACAAGTTTCCCGCAATACAACTTTGCAGAAACATGCATGTTGTTGGACAATATCAGAGCTCTACATAGTGCAACAAGTTTCCCGCAATACAACTTTGCAGAAACATGCATGTTGTTGGACAATATCAGAGCTCTGCATAGTGCAACAAGTTTCCCGCAATACAACTTTGCAGAAACATGCATGTTGTTGGACAATATCAGAGCTCTGCATAGTGCAACAAGTTTCCCGCAATACAACTTTGCAGAAACATGCATGTTGTTGGACAATATCAGAGCTCTACATAGTGCAACAAGTTTCCCGCAATACAACTTTGCAGAAACATGCATGTTGTTGGACAATATCAGAGCTCTGCATAGTGCAACAAGTTTCCCGCAATACAACTTTGCAGAAACATGCATGTTGTTGGACAATATCAGAGCTCTACATAGTGCAACAAGTTTCCCGCAATACAACTTTGCAGAAACATGCATGTTGTTGGACAATATCAGAGCTCTGCATAGTGCAACAAGTTTCCCGCAATACAACTTTGCAGAAACATGCATGTTGTTGGACAATATCAGAGCTCTGCATAGTGCAACAAGTTTCCCGCAATACAACTTTGCAGAAACATGCATGTTGTTGGACAATATCAGAGCTCTACATAGTGCAACAAGTTTCCCGCAATACAACTTTGCAGAAACATGCATGTTGTTGGACAATATCAGAGCTCTGCATAGTGCAACAAGTTTCCCGCAATACAACTTTGCAGAAACATGCATGTTGTTGGACAATATCAGAGCTCTACATAGTGCAACAAGTTTCCCGCAATACAACTTTGCAGAAACATGCATGTTGTTGGACAATATCAGAGCTCTACATAGTACAACAAGTTTCCCGCAATACAACTTTGCAGAAACATGCATGTTGTTGGACAATATCAGAGCTCTACATAGTACAACAAGTTTTCCAGGAGATCACATCTGGTTAATCTGGCTACAACAAGACTGACAATATTAATAATAATAATAATAACAAATTTCTATAGCGCCAATATCCCCAGGAATCTGAGCTCAGAGGCGAGATATAACTAAATCATTGAGCAAAATCGTTAACAGGGACAAACATTAGATCAAGGGACCGCCGAAGGTAAAGATGGGAATGCAATTTCAAATAAATAAGTCTTCAGTGTTTTTACGAAAGGTAGCTATATATTCAGTTGATTTTAAAGTAATAGGGAGCTGATTTCCGAATTTGGGTGCAGCTACAGAAAAAAACACGTTTATCAATGTTCACTTTGGTCTTAGGAACAAAGCCTTGTTGCAAAACAGATGATCTGAGATGTCTGAGGATATCGGAAAAACGAAGGAGACTAACCAAACATATTCAGTACTCACCTCCACGGCAGGCGTGAATAGCCCAAGATCCCGCGCACTTTCCTGTGAATAGAACACCAAACCAAGTTATCAGTTTGAATAAATCACGCCACAGGGAGAGGCGACAGGAATACAAACGATGGGAACATACTACGTAATAGATATCCTATACGTGTAACACGAAGTATCAACGTTCGGTTACCCACTGTAAGCAGTGTTGTATCAGTACCACCACTCTAGTGTATGAAACGAATGTATAACTTGTTTAATACTTGTTTTTGTGAATATTGCATCTTGTGGTCAATGCATTCTGTGAGTTATTAAAAAAATTTCAAGTGGCTAAGACAATTATAATAACGATGGAAATCGTGTTGCTTTAAAGGTCTTTCCTTTATATATATTATATTCATCGATTTGACACGTGATACAATTTCAGTTATACGATGTACAATTAGTTCGATATCAAAAAATACAATCTCGTCTTTAAACATGAAATATAACTTTCGACATAGGGTAATCTGTTTGTATGCAAAATTTATTAACTTAACTTTCTGACGGTATCTAGACTACAGTAGGAATGATTCATCTATTCATTCAAACGAAAATTTTTAACGGCTTACGTTGAGATCAACATTTAGGGAACATTAAGCGTTGTAATTAAACGAAACTCCAAACTATTTACGCATCAGGTAACCAACGAAAAGGTACCCGTGTACACTCCCTTTAACACTCATAAATAAATTAATGCACAATATTGACCAAGCGATTATTGTTTAATCAAAAATCGCACGATGCGATATATAACTATGCCTTTCTGGAGGTTATTTTGACGACAAGAACAATTGATTGTAGATGTTGTACAGTTACAATTAACATATTTCGTTTGAATATAAGATGATTAAATCAAAATTGGACGGTTTCTTCTATTACTTCCGATCCACTTTGCTTCTTCTATTGTTTCTTCTCGTTGTTTTTGTTCGTTTTCGTATTCTTCCTTGATGTAACAGTTCACTGGGCAGCAGCACACCTTGACAAAACTGGGCCGTTCAGTCACTAGCATGTTTTACCACAAAGTCACAATTCTCGACAACGCGTTTGACTTCTATAACAGACGATCGCCATTGACAGTGGGTTTGCCGTGTACGAGGTCTTGTTCACTACAAACGACTTACCTGCTATGCTGTATCCGCCAAACCAAGCAGATGCCAGAACAATGAGGAACAGCGGCACATGACTATATACGTTCATATTCTGGTCTTCTTCTGCGTCTCTTCCTACGTCTGCTGTGTCTTCTTCACGTCTGTTTCTGATGTCGACTATACGATGTTGTCAATAAGGTGCGGTCACATTACTCACAAGTCAATTTTCACTTCTGCGTGGCAAGAAAGGAATGCTGAATTGACGCAAGCGATGACTGAAGTTGTTATTGTTGCAAGCATTGTGAGCTCGTAGAGTAATTAATTGCATTCCGCATTTATGATCATTTGTCGTGCGCTTGTTCAATGAACGCATGACATTCGGACATTTTCAATTGTGTTTAACACAATAAGACCCCACGCACACACTCATAAGTACACTCAACCGTACGCACACTTGAAACAAAGATGGACTTGCGTATGCATACGCACGCACACACGCGCGTGCGCACACACATACACACTCACAAACAAACATATACAAACGTATGTATATATATATATATATATACATACGTACATATGTATATATATATATATATATATATATATACATACATACGACGCAGATAGAGAACGTTGAAAGCTACGTCTATCTGGGACAGCGTTACAATATCAGAGACAAAAACCAAGACAAGGAGATTTAAAGAAGGATCACCGCCGGCTGGACAGCTTTCGCCAAACACCGGAGCATCTTCAAGGATAACTTTGAAACCTGCTTGAAGAGACAAATCTTCAATTCATGCGTACTTCCAGCGATGACATACGGCGCGGAAACATGGGCACTCACCATCCAAGCAAAGAACAAGTTAGCAGCCGCACAAACAAAGATGGAAAGAAGTATGTTAAACATCACATATCGGGAGAGAAAAACAAACATCTGGGTAAGACAGAAGAAAAAGGTCACAGAAGTGGACCTGGGCAAGGCACATTACCAGACTACGAGATAACCGATGGACATCGCATATCACAACCTGGAGACCTTACGAAGGGAAACGATCTAGAGGAAGACCAGCGAGACGATGGAGAGACGAACTAGGCGAGTACTGGAATGGCCCCATCTGGCAGAGGATAGCGCAAGACAGGCATATTTGGAAACGACATGCTGAGGCCTTCGCCCAACCACGGGACACTACGGCTGCACAATGATGATGATGATGAAATAAAACAATCAAACAACTTAATTATGTCACAACTCATAAAACAGGAGTATGCTACGGTGGCAGTTTAGACACTGCCAGAATGATGCTCAATACCCGTTGAGCACCATGCACATGGGAAAAGAAATTATTAATGTAGGCATGTCATGCAAAATTAACTATTAAAACAATGAAAACAACAACAGACAATCTCTTGGAGAGTTGGCATGTATAGGCCTACGAATATAATGAACTTACTTAATGGACCCTTAGATCTTATTAATACATAATTAACACGGTTGTTAAAAATCATGTATTATAGCAATATAATTTACTGTATATGTGCATGGTTGCCTTACATCAAATTGTTTTTGCATAACGCATTAATGGTGTGCTTTGTTAACAACGCCTACACCTATTGGGGTTAGATTGATAATTATGTAAATGTTGGTGCGCTATTAATTTTGTTTGTCTACAGTAAAAAACTTCTACCTACTTTCGGTGCTTAATAATAATGCAACACAACACATGTTTTCTTCAGCCACACAGTGACAGTGGTACGTACATATAAGGGTACTATTTTATGGAAGGAATAGCTACATGATTTTATGGTAATCACTATGATTGGCCGTGGCTACGTCACATCACCAGGAATGCCTACACAACCCCAAAGACAAAATGCACTGAGCAATGCATTAATCATTACCCACGTCAACTCTGCTCTGCGTAAGTGTACAAATTAATAAAAAAATAAATGGCATATTTAGTGTGACGTGTAATAGCCAAAACAAAATATGTAACTGTCCCATGCCTGTCTATATTATGTTCAAAACAATACCAATCACCCCAGTTTCAATGCTTCACTTAAATTAGTTGGTGATGATACGTAAAAGCTATTATTTCGCTAAGTGGAATATTCTACTGATACATTGACATGCTTATACTGCGCGTGGGACAAGTGATTTTCAACACGGCGGAATGTAACGAAGTGGAACTTCTCCGCTTGCGACATGCCCCGAAGTCTGAGAGATCCGGACAGCCTCTCTGGTTTGTTCTATTTAACGCGGGTATATCACGTTACATCTTAGCGTCAAATTGAATAGCAAATTCCCGCAGACAAATAGAATAGTTATACAGCCAACGACTCGAGCGCACGTGATATATATGCGAGTTGGTTTGAACGCATCTTATCAGAAACAGTCTTCAAAGCAACAATCTGCAAATCAGACGATCACGAAATGGAACAGTCCCATGCTATCGAATGGAACATAATCAGAGAGACAGAGGGGGAGAGAAAGGGGAGAGAGACAGAAAGAGAGAGAGAAAGGGAGTGGGGAAGAGAGAGAGAGCGGGGAGAGAGAGAGGGAGAGAGAGAGAGAAGGAGAGGGTGAGAGAAAGAGATAAAAAGATAGGGGGAGATAAAGAGAGAAAGAGAGGGAGCGAGAGAAAGAGAGAAACAGGAAGAGAGATAGAGAAAGAGAAAGAGGACTAGAGATAGAGAGAAAGAGGAGAGGAGATATATTTACTATGCTTCTGGCATTTAAGCATACACATCTAAGTTCAATGTTATGGATATTTGGTGAACCTTTTCTTGTGTATTTCCTTGTACCACATCTTTGAAGTGGCTCTACGTATCTCCCCTGCGCCTCTAGTTTAAATACTCAACTGTGCCTTTACCTTCATATGTGCACCTGATGAACTCACTCCCTAGAACTGCTGCACCTTTTCCTGTCAGATGATGACCATCATTTATATACAGATCTTCCTTCCCTACAAAGTTTGCCCACATGATTACAAAGCCGACTCATACACAACTTCTGTAACAGTGTGTTAATTCTTCTACAATGCTTGTAGTTCTGTCCCCTGCCACCCATTTTAGGCAGTGTACCCTATAACATGACTTGTCCAATGCGTGCCTCTTTCAGTCTGCAGACTAGTCTCCTATACTTTCCAACGATGACCGTTGTACCTTCCTTCTCAGCATTATTGGTCCCCACGTGCACATGAATATATCCCCCATAGTCCTTACCCATGACCTAATCTACTTGTTATGTGACATCCTCTTTCTTCGCTCCTGGTAGACATACTGTCATATCCTCCCCTTGCTTATTGTCTTGTCCAACTTCCTGATAATAGAATCCTCCATGACTACTCCCAGTTTCCTATATTTCCCATTAACTACTGCATTTTCTCTTGCTTTCCTTCTGTTATCTTAAGCAAATAAGATGATGGCAATGTTTTAAATTCAAACTGCATTGTGGATATGCGGGTACACAAATACATGGCATGATCATAACACTGAAGAGGCGGCCATACTGGATTTATGCAAATAAACAATAAAAGCCCAATCATAGCATTTGTTGCAGTATTACAGGTCTTACGCGTTAAGAAACTAAATGGAATTTAAAATCGCTGGTAAAATGATATTATATTTGGAGATAATGGCTACGATAAATCATTCTGAAATTCCAATTATAATTGGATGTACGATCAAAGTACTGATATGGTGGCGGCCATATTGGAGTTATGCTAATTAAGAAAAACCCGGCCATAATATTTGTTTACCTCTTTGATGGCACCGGCCTCCAAACACTTAATGTCTTTAGAATAAGTGTGAAATTCCAACTATAATTGGATATATATTATGAAAATACAGATATAGAGGCGGCCATATTGCATTTGTGCAATTTTTTTAATGCTCAAGGTGCCAAGATGGCACCCGGCGGATTAAGTTTCTGGACACCCTTGTTGTCAATAATCAATAACAAATAACTAAAAAACAAAGTTCATACTTGATTTCTAGGTTCAACCTAAAAAGACCTGTTGGCTGCCCTCCTGTCCGTTTTTTTTACTTAACGCACGTCCCCAAAACGGTATACACTGTGTAACGCTAAACGTCACGTCACAATGGAGAACAGGCAACAGCGCCACCTGACGTAATGACGCTCGACGTTCAATATACGACTGCCATGTGCGATCAACGTGATTCTCGTTATTGTCATACAACTTAGAATATTGTTGCGCCTTGTGGGACATCATGCAATCGTTTTGACAATCTCTGCGATGAAAATGTTCACACCGGATGTGAACTACTAGCGCCGCCTGGCGGGATGAGCCAACTACAATGACCGATCGTCTGGTACATCCCGCCAACATGCTGACAGGCAGCGTTCAGCTCACGCCGCAATGTCGCATGTAGGCGGCAGATGACGCGAGTGGTAGGTGTTCTAAAAAGATATACATATATACTGAAATAGGTAACGACATAAAGGGTGGATGCCAACGATCTGAATGATATTTAATTATTTGCTATAATTATTTCACGTAAACGACCACTAATATGTCTCTTTTGGAACATTCGAGTACTGTGTTTCTGTGTATAGAGTAGCAAAAAGCTGTGCCAGTACACTACGACACAGAAGCCATTTTAAACATTGCATAGAGCATTGGAAATACTTTTTTGAGAATAGTTGTAACGATCATTTAGGGTCATTATCGGCGGTCTCCCAAACCGATGATATCGGCGGCCAACGGTCGGTCTTAAGCCCTGAGGAGACAATGGAACCCTAAGAAATAAACAAGAGATGCTTGTCGTGTTTTCGGGTGGAAGTGGTTTAATGGTTTACCTCTTATTCATAGAAGACCGTTACTTGGTGAAATGGACGGTCGGCGGCAACGTATTCCCAGGAATTGATAGAAAGATGGTTTTTGCATTGTTTTATTTGGCTGTCACTGGAGCTCTGACCATGGTACAACTGAGATAATTGGACGGAGTTTGTTTTGCATGTACATTCCTTCGATGTTTGTTCTCAGTGTGGATGCTGAAGTTGGTGTGATGGTCTTCCCACTGGATGCTAAGCAACGTGGTGACGACATTTTTCCAGGTTATGTAGCTGGCAGCAATAACAAGACCCTGGCCTCAGCCACATGTAGTAAGGTACTGATGAAGTGCTTTACAAACCTGGCCTCAGCCACATGTAGTAAGGTACTGATGAAGTGCTTTACAAACCTGGCCTCAGCCACATGTAGTAAGGTACTGATGAAGTGCTTTACAAACCTGGCCTCAGCCACATGTAGTAAGGTACTGATGAAGTGCTTTACAAACCTGGCCTCAGCCACATGTAGTAAGGTACTGATGAAGTGCTTTACAAACGCAAGAAGTGGTACAATTTCCTAAAAGACCTTCTTGCACAATGGATTCGGTACTGATTTTCGAATGATCGCGTTTTGGTAATCTACTGCACAGACTTTGTTATCAGAACATTTAATTTGCCAAACATATCTAGGTGGACAAAGTATGTATATAATTAAATGTCAAATAGGCGCTTGACTTCCACACATAAAATGTCATATACAGCCAACGTAAGTAGTCAGCCTGTTCACCAATATAGTGTGCGCGAAACTTAATTGGATATTCAGTAGTGTCTTAGCACACAATTCCGTTGGCCCTTGCAGAATGTGTGTCATACTCGTTCATATAATTATGGGATTTGTCAAGCTTGTTTTCTCAAAACCAAACGCGTTGTTCGCGGCCATAAATCCTAGCATTGTGACCGGTGGTAATTATACATATCTAGCCTCCTGGGTGAGGCTACCGGAAATTAGGATGACCACGTCCAATAAATAATGAATGCAATCTGACATTATGCGATGCAGACGTTTTCCGGGAAAGCGTATCCAGCAGGATTAATTAAATGATTAGGTACACCCAAAGAGAACCTGCCCACACGGTCGTGTGGCAGAGGATGTCCTTGGCACGAAATATACAGTATGTAAGTTAACGTACCCATATTAGTTAGTCAGTATCTTAATTGACGTAGCCATTACAATACTTACTTATAAGTAACAAATAATTAATCATAGTGCTTGCTCACATACCGGGCCCAAAATTGGTGTGGCTTCTGCACGGGCGTTGCCATGCTGAAAATATGATTTGTATTTGTTTGAGGTAGATTACTGTTGTTCCCAATGCATTAGTGTCTTTGGGATACTAGTTTGCTTCACACACACACACACACACACACACACACACACACACACACACACACACACACACACACACACACACACACACACACACACACACACACACACACACTTCTTTTCGCCTAACTCATCGGAAAACAACATCAGAGACGCAACAATAAAAAGGATTAAAGTTGTCAACAGAGGGATTGATACGCCAAAGAGCTATGGTCGATATGCAAGATTATAGAGATACGCGTTTAAATGAGGGCGGAATTGTGTAATAATGTTAACTGATCTAGGACTAAGAGGGATTTGCAGAATCGTTGCTGCAGCAGCTCAGAAATCTGTAATTCCAATGTGGATATTAACGCAAGGAAACCCGAACTAGATTATCGTAGCTGGATAAGCTTTTTGTATGTGTACCGTTGCGACAGAACGACATGCAACGCCGATACGTTTAAGAGTGTTTTCCATTTCGTTGTACACGTTCGTCGTCAACGTCCGTGTTAGACACGTGTGTTCACCAGGTGGCGCTATTTCACAATCTCTGCAGCTTCGTTTTGCACTGTTGCCATTCTCGCGCGCCAGGGAGCGCTGGTGATGACGTCAGTCTTAATATCTTCCGGCAGATTGTCTTGCGAAACGCTGGAGTTAAGCTCAGCTATTAGTATTGTCGCCTAACATGATTCGGCTTTTTTCGTTTCAGCCAACCGTTGCTCATGTTACATGCAATGTTGGGGAAGTAGAAGTAAGTGTTTGAATACACAGTACTGCTCAGAAGCTCGTGAGAATGGTTGAACGGGTAATTATGTTGGGATTCCCTGGACTCTTTGAAGTGGGACGCAGGCGTATGCTTTGTTCCCACGGACGGTCGGTCCCGCAGTCGCTACCGGTGGAATAGTTACTAGGAAAAGTGTAAATGATTCAGCTAACGTCCATACATTGTCTATGATATCCGTCAGGGTCAGTGTACTCAAGTTACCACATTTGACTTGCGAGAATGTTGTTGTATGTGCTGTCTGCAGTATCTGCCGTCTGGCCTTGATGCTGATTCGAACTTTATTAGTCCTTTATTGTCTTAAAATAAAGCCCACTGTCCACATTCATTTACAAAAACATTAATCTTTTTTACTACTAAAATGCGTCCACTTCGATCTTTGTCTAAAAAAATAACTACCTTTCTTAACACGTTTTCAATCATATTATTTGCCCTTTTTGCCCAATGAAATTACGCTTCATGACTTTGTCACTAAAGGGAAATCACTCAAAGCGCCTCGATAAAGACATTATTTCAGTCACTTTTATCTCTGATTATTAAGATTGCATATCAGTGGCAAACTATGGATGTTATCAGATCGTGTGACGGCGAACGTTCAACCGTCTCCACCATTGTCGTTTCTCAGCCTGACGTCATATTCGTAGGAGTTCTTCTTAAGACAGCAATTGTAAGGCCGAAATGTGCTATGGGTAGGTTATCTGAATGTTCGCGTTCAGTGGCCACGTCAGGATACATCCCATGACACTGTGGGTGTGGGTGTGTTTGTGTGCTTGTGTGCTTGTGTGTTTGTTTACTAGTTTGTGTACGTTTGTTTGTTTGTATGTGAGTGTGTGTGTGTGTGTGTGTGTGTGTGTGTGTGTGTGTGTGTGTGTGTGTGTGTGTGTGTGTGTGTGTGTGTGTGTGTGTGTGTGTGTGTGTGTGTGTGTGTGTGTGTGTGTGTGTGTGTGTGTGTGTGTGTGTGTGTGTGTGTGTGTGTGTGTGTGTGTGTGTAGATTAGCGGGAAATCTTGAGTTCGGTTCATTGTGGACATCTGTAGAAAAATTTCGGAAAATACGTGGAAGAATTGAAGAGATAAGTATTGTTATTACGTAAATATTATTAGTAAATTATCCATAGACATATATTACGAAACAGCAGTATGTAAACGGTAGTCAAAGGTAGTGTATTTGAGGAAGTTAGTTGTAGGCCATAGCCGAATCTTTGGTGGGCGATAGTCGAGGGAAATCGAATTTGTTGATGTGGGTAGAATTCTGATATGGTTAATAAAGCAAAGCTACATTTGGTGTACGATAACTGCCACAGTTGGCTGGATTTGGCCTTGTCTGGCTGTGGGAAGTCCTGGGCAGATACTATGGAAGAGGGATTCACCTTTCAGTGGAATGTCTGCAGAAGGAGGTAATTAGGTTGACATATTGTGAAGGGGATGGAGATGAGAATTAACAAGGAAACAGGTGGAATGGAGAGAGAGGTGGGAATACTGTGAGACTGAAGGAGCAGAGTAGTGACAGGAAGACTGAGGAAATGAGACTGAGAGGAGGAAAGATGATTGGAGGGGAGGATATTCGTTAATCGACGGCAGGAATCGTGACAGGCGTAAAGGTAACACAGGTGAAAGTGACCGTAGAGAAGGGGGTAGGAGGGAAAGTGAAACAAGAGAGGAGAGAAGAAAATGCGATGGGAGGAAAGTTGACGGGACGAAAAGAAGTGAGAGTAAATGTGATAGAAGAGAAGTCAATAAAGGGGACGATGACAGGAGGAAAGGTGACAAGAGAAAAAGCGACAGGAAAGAATGGAATGGAAGAGAAGTCGACAGGGGAAAAAGACAACAACCAGACATATGTAAACTGGAGAAGGAGCTACTTTGAGGCAGTGATTGGGGGGACAATGAGAAAAGAGAGGGTGTTTACTGACACTATTCTGAGAAAGACAGATAAGACACTAAGCGAGTGGAGGACGTCGTTGTTTGTTTACCGGGGGCTAGCACAGAACATGTGACTGAAAGGATAGAGAAGTATTGTGGCTTCTCAAGGGAGAGTCATATATTTATGGGAATACTTTGTTGGAAGGGAAGATATGTACACGAGAGATAGCCTTCATCTAAGTGGAAAAGGGCAGCAGTTTTCTCAGACAACCTTCTGCGATCTGTGGACAGTGTTACACGTTGCATTTATTTAAACTAGATGCGCAGGGGTGATTCACAGAGAAACCTGAAACAGGAGGCATATATAAAGAAAACACAAATAAATCAGCAAATGCAAGGAGCATAGTAAACAAAAGAAGTGAACTAAACATTATGGTAGAAGATATTGACCTTCACATAATAGGTATAACCGATTCATTGGTCAACACTGATATATCAGATGCTGAATAGGGACTCACAGTCTTTGTAATATTTATGAAAGGTAGATTAGGAAGAAGGGGAGGTGGAGTTATTTTATATATTAAAGAATCTATCCAGGCTGATGAAATAAAATTAGAAAGATAAGCAGATTGCGAAGAAGCTGTTTGGTGTAACATAGGTACAGGAACATCAACATTAACGGTTGTGTTAGTTTATCGAGGTCCAAACATAAGCGCAGAAGATACTGAAAAAGTACAAAACGGGACTGTATTATTATGGGAAGTTTAGCCATGGTCACGTACAATGGAAATATCAACATAGTACGGGGAATGAGGACCACAACTCTTTAGTTTTAGTACAAGACAGTTTCCTTTCTCAACATGTGCTAGATCCAACCAGGGGTGAGAACATGTTTGACATAGTTTTGTCCTCACAGAATAAATTAGTTGAGAAAATGTGAGCCACTGGGAGTAGTGATCACAACCAGATACATTTTACCACCAAAGTAAATTCAGAAAGGAACGGTAGAAAGCAGTACAGGAGAATGTTCCACAAAGGAAGATATGAGGACATATTTAGCAAAGGTAGACTCGAACAGCACACTGAAGAATAAGACAGCAACGGAATGCTGGAATATCTTAACGAGTGAAATTGAGGGCATCGTCGATAAATTTGTTCCATTGAAAAAACAAGGGAAATGGTCCAGAAAGAAACACTTGTCGAAAGAAGCCATTAGAAAAGATAAGTACAAACAAATGATGTGGAAGTCATATTGACGTACTGGAAATGATGAAGACTACAACATTTATAAAGAAGCGCTTAACCAAGCTACAACTGAAATTTGAAATTCAGAGAGAAGGTATGAACACAAATTAGTTGTAATACTAAACTTGGCAGCAAGAGATGTTATGCATATGTTCGGGGCAAACAGAAAGTGCAAGATAAGGTCGGTCTTCTAGAAGATGGTGTTAGAAATGTAATATCAGAGGCATTCTTAATGGCAGAAGTCCAGAAGACTGAGTATTTTAGTTCGGCGTTTACCAGGGAAGATATCAGTTCACTGCCAGTACCAGAAGCTAAGTTCAAAGGGGTGGAATCAGACGATTTAGGACAGATAATTGTAACCCCGGAAATGGTAGCTAAGAAAAAAGAGCTATAGAGGATAATAAATCAACTGGAGTGGATGGGATTACGCCAAAGCTACTATTGAAAATTTAAGAATAAATTAGCATACCGCTTGCAACAGTTTTCAACTTGTCATAAGAGGGAGTGGTTCCTTTAGAATGAAAGAAGCAAACATTATACTGTGATTTAAAAAAGGTTCGAGAAACAAATCAGATAACTACAGACCAGTGTATTTTACATCGGTTATTTACAAGTTATTAGAAAGACTCATTAAAGATCACATGGTAGATTTTCTCGTATAAATAACTTGATCAACCCATATAAACATGAGTTTCTAAAAGCGAGGTCACAAATTATGTTTTTGGAAGATATCACTAACTGTGTAGACGATGGATCACTAATAGTTATCATCTACTTTAAGTTTTAAGAAAACTTTCGACAACATGCCACATCAAATATTACTGCTTAAACTAAAGGCTCAAAGATATGGTATAAGTAACTGTATAAAAAAATGGCTGATTGACAGAAGACAACTAGTATTAGTTGATAGGGAGCTTCAAACTGGAAATCAGTACTGGGATTCATATTATTCTTCATACATAGCAACGATTTGTACGATGATTGCAACAAGCAAGGTGCTGAAATTTGTGAATGATAAAAAATTGCTTAGAAGGATTAAACGTGATGGAGATAGACAGCATTTACAAGATGATCTTGACAGGTTGATCAAATGGTCTGAAAAGTGGCAAATGTTGTTAAATTTGGGGAAATATAAATGCCTCCTCACAGGACATGGGAACGAAGGTAGAATATATAATGTGGGGTACTATACGGTGAGTACTACTGTAAAAGAAAAGGACTTAGGGTTATCCATTAGTTCTGATCTGAAGGTATCAGAGCAGTGCGGAATTGCAGCTTCAAAAGGAAATAAAATCCTGGGATTAAGTACGCGAAACGTAACGTATAAGAAAAAAGAGCTAATAATACCGCTGTACAAAACAATAGTTAGGCCTCATTTAGACTATTGTATTCAAGCGCGTGGAAGGACATAGATATGCTAGAAAGACTGCAGAGGAGAGCAACTAAAAGTATACAAAACCTTAAGGATCTTAGTTACGAAATACGTCTAAAAGAATGTAGTTTAACAACACTAGAGACCAAACGTTTGAGAGGAGATCAGATAGAAGTGTTTAAATATTGAATGGTTATGAAAATATTGTAGAATTTTTTTTAATTTTTTATTTACATTATTAAAGGAGCAGTGTAGATTCGATATAAGAAAGTTATTGTTTTCACAAAGGAGCGTAAATGAATGGAACTGATTATCTGCTTATTGTGTGGGTGCTAGTAGTGTGAATATGTTTAAAAATAAAATCGACACATACCTCAGAAGGGCGAGTACACACGTAGATAAAAAGGGTTTGACTCTCGATAAGCCAAAAGGCTTCCTTGTCCAACCACCATCTAGAGTTAATTCTTTGTGTATACGAGCGTGCGTGCATGCGTGCGTAAGCACGCGCGAGTGTTTGTGTGTTGGTTTGTGTGTGTGTGTGTGTGTGTGTGTGTGTGTGTGTGTGTGTGTGTGTGTGTGTGTGTGTGTGTGTGTGTGTGTGTGTGTGTGTGTGTGTGTGTGTGTGTGTGTGTGTGTGTGTGTGTGTGTGTGTGTGTGTGTGTGTGTGTGTGTGTGTGTGTGTGTGTGTGTGTGTGTGTGTGTGTGTGTGTGTGTGTGTGTGTGTGTGTGTGTGTGTGTGTGCGTTTATGTATGTTTATGTCTGTTTAGGTGTTTTATAATTTGTTGTGTTGTGTACCTGTATGTTTAAGTTCTGTAATATGTGAATATGTATTTGATTTCGTGTATATTTGTTTGTGCATGTGTGCGTATGCGTGAATGCGTGTGCATGCGTTACAATACGTACTTTTTGTTAATTTCACACCTACAACTATAGAAACTAATAATAAATAAGTGCTGTTTCTATGTTTTGGAACGCACACGATGCGATAGGATAGGTTAATGAAACAGTTTGATTATTGTTGTTGTAACCTCTCTGACACCACGCAGCTTCCCAAAAAAAAATGATGAGTAGTGGTTCGAAGAATACGCCATGTCAAGTGCATGTGGCGGACACCACACCGCACGGGATCAAGCTGGCATGGAGCGCGCCGAAGGGTTTCAATGAGGGTTACGTCGTGCGACTGATCGATGATGGGACAACAACAACCACAGAGGAAGTGGCGCTCACGCGCAAGGAAACGTCATTCCGGTTCAAAAACCTCACCCCTTGTACAATGTACGCGCTGCAAGTGGCCGCTCGCGGTCGCACAATGGGCTCGTACGTCTGTATCAACGTCGCCACGGGTAGGGATCTAAATATTAATACGCTTACTTCGGAGTATTGTAAATGCATCCCATCCGCGTCGCCGAAGTCCAGTTGCCTCTTTCTCTCTTCATTCGCTACTTTCGACCTTTGGCCTGTGGTCTACCAATTGGCGAAGCATTTTAGAAAAAAAACTGTGGTTATTTAGCGTTATAAAACGTTTTAAAGTGGATAAATTGAGTAGTTATCCCAACTCATCACACACACACGCTCGCACGCACGCACACGGACACACACACACACACACATATGTATACACATATATACATATATACCTTCATACATACATACCTATGCATACACACATACATAAATACATACATAAAAATGCGTACATACACGAACACCCGCACATATCAACAAACACATACGTACACACACATACACACACACACACACACACACACACACACACACACACACACACACACACACACACACATTCACCCTGTGACACAGTGTGTCTCTCCATTGGTACAACCTAGCGCCGCTGCCGCCAAGAAACCTAACGTTGGTAGGCACCACAGCTACGACAGCAACCATCAAGTGGGACCCGCCCGACTCACACACGAACATCGACCTGTACCTCTACTCGGTGTTTCGCATACACGGCGGTGTGGCTGATGTGTCGAATGCCAGTGTCGGTTCGACCATGACCAACTACACCGTCTACACACTGCAGGTCAGTCAGATGTGTTGAATGTCCACGTGCAACTTTCTGTCGGAGCCTTATATGTATATATATATATACATATATAATATACAAGTATATATATATATATTATATATGTATATATATATATATATATATATATCACAGTAGAAGGTCCACAAACGCCAAAGATGCCACAATCACGCAAGAAAAGCGAAGCCGGCGAAATCGCGATTGAAATGAACGAGATAAAACAACAACTGTGTGAAATCCAACGCGATAGTGCGGGGATTTCCAAATTTCAAAAAATGGCTTCCCTCTTGTCTGTAGTACGCCTGCTGCAAAACGTCATCGACGCAGCAAAATTCTGGAATCCAGAATTGACGATCTAGAACAGTATTTGCCCAGGCCATGGACGATGTCATCATCTTCTGCCTTGTGACTAAGCACAAAACATACGCTACAACCACATCGAACAGCACGGCCGTCGAAACAGACGCTCACGCACCTCTGAACGAAGCTCGAGAACAAAGTCGTGAACTTTCTTCTGTCGAACAATATCCACCTCGACAAGAAAGACGTGTTGGCATGCCACACGCTCAGCAGCAGAAATCCACTTCCACGGATCAGTCTTCTCTTCTCCAATAGGAAGGCTAAGATAAATATTTGGAAAGAGGGAAAACAACAGCGCGGAACAAACGTGATTATGAATGAACATCTAACAACAAAACAGGCTGAACTCGCCAAGACTGCTAGGCAGCTACGCAAACAAAACAACTTCCAATCCACCTGAACCAGAAACTATAAAGTATTCATTAAGGAAAACGGCCCGCCAGACCGTGCCAAGATTCGTGTTGTAAAATCTGCCCAAGATTTCAATGACCTCAACAAATGAACTGAGCCAAATGTCTATGTCTGCAACTGTGACCTTCCTATGGCTGTGTCTAGTAGGACTTTTGACTTTGTTTACTTTGTTGATGTTGTGTCCTCTATGTAGTTGCATTGGATACTGCGTTCTTTGTACTACCATTAATGTTATACGTCTGCTCACTGGTCATCACAGTGTATATTTCTTTGTATGGATACGCATAGCTATAAATATTAACCTCTGTTTAAATGGCAAATACGCTTAACAAACTTGATTCATATTTAGTTTGTAGTGGAAAGTTAAACAAATGTTGGGTAAAATGTGAACTATGTCACACTACTTTTCACAAAACGTGTGTAAAATTAACGCAATATCAGTTTAGATTAATTTGTAGAAAAACAATTCCATACTACTGTCTTCCTGTTACGATGGTTTTCCTTTTCATAGCATGATGAATGTAAATTTTATAACTCTAATTGAAGGAAACGACAAGTTGATAAGTGTTCACACTTTAGCTTAAATTCCTTCAAATATTCTGATTACAATTCGTTTGATTTTTTAAAAATGTTCATCAATATTTTTTATCATAATTTATCATATCAATGTCAGTACTATATGGATTCTCAATTCAATGAAAACATAGGCAAAGTTAATGGATTATTATTTATACATATTAATGCAAGAAGTGTGAAAGCAAATTTACCGTAAATTAAAGATTACCTTCTAGAGCTTAACACTGTAATATGGTATAATTGCTATATCTGAAACTTGGGCAGAAATTAACTTAATAAACAACTTTAATATAGATAGTTACAATGCTCATCACATGACCAGAGGAGACCGAAAGGGTGGTGGTGTAGTCATCCACACAAATAAACGATTAACCTTCAAACTGATTCAAACAAAATCATTTGTAGTAGAAACATTTTTGAATGTGTTATTGTAGAACTATCCATAAAAGACTAAAACGTGTTATTGCCAATTGTATATTATAGAACGCCAGGTTAAAATCTAGTGTCTTTTGTGAGAACATTGAAGGTATTTTATATGATGCGAAATCAATGAAAACGATATTTATCTGTGGTGATCTTAACATGGATTTGTTTATAGCAATACCAAAACTTCTTGAGCTGATGTACAGTTTGGATATTTATCCTTTAATTGATACACCAACCAGAATAACAGAATAAAATTATAATTTAAAAGTAAAAGTAAAGTAAAGGAAAGGTCTTATATAGCGCAGTATCCAGTCCTCAGGACTACTCAAAGCACTTTACACTTTACTCCCTAGCAGACCTGCTCAATTGACCACCACCTCGACCTCTCTGGGAAGCATCCAGCCACGCTTCAATTAATGCGCGAAGACTATTCGAACATAAATACAGCTGAGTGAACTGGAGCAACGTATAATGAACGAACTTGCCCAAGGTTCGACACCGCCGCACAGGATTCGAACCCGGGATCTCTCGGTTGAGAGTCCGAAGCTCTAGCCACTGCACCACGGTGCTATAATTTATTTATTAATGAATTGAAACACAACCTTACTTGTGGTATTTTATTTATTGATATTAGTGATTATTTACCAGTTTTTTGCAATATGTGAATACGATAAAAATAGAAAAGTCCTAAAATGATGTTAATTATAATAGCATGATAACTGGAGGTACATTGGCTTCACTTTCAAATGAATTAAGTATACAAACCTGCGATTCTGTCTTAAGCCCAAATGATGTCAATCATGCTTATGACAAATTCGTAAATATATTTACTAATATGTTTAACAAACATTGCCCAAGTTTTGAGGATGCATTATATTAAAAATAAACCTTGGTTCTCTAAGAGTTTTTAACGCGCTTGTGCTAAGAAAAATAAGCTATACAAAACATTTATTCTATTCAGACATTCTGAAGCAGAACACAAATATTAAACTTATAAAAATAAGTTAAAAGCAATATTAAGTCTCACTAAAAAACACTACAGCACTTTGTTAGAGAAACAAAGAGATATTGTCAAAGAAACGTGGAAGATATTAAAAAGTGTAATCAACAAACAATTTAACACACTTTCATACCCTGAATATTTTATGAGAAATAAAAAACATAGACAAAACGGATATAGCAAATGAATTTAATACTTTTGTTTTACAAATGTTGGCCCAAGTCTAGCAAAGCCTATTTCATTACATGTACAGGATGTCTAATGATGATTACTTGGGGAAAAAATTACATAATAATATGTTTCTAAATCCAGTTGATGATCAAGAAATTATTAAGATTGTTCATCATTTCACAAATAAAATATCAACATATTATAGTGATATTAACAAGATTTAACAAGATTGCCACACAGAGAATTAACTCTAGATGGCAGATGGACAAGGAAGCCTTTTGGCTTATCGAGAGTCCGACCCTTTTATCTATGTGTATCCCGCCCTTCTGAGGTATGTGTCGATTGTATGTTTAAACACATTCACGCTACTAGCACCCACACAATCAGCAGATAATCTGTTCCATTCATTTACAGTCCTTTATGAAAATGAGAATTTTCTTATATCTAATATACACTGCTCCTTTGTTGCTAATGTAACTTCATGTCCTCCAGTCCTTCTATCTTTCTTAACTGAGAAAAACATATTTCTATCAATATTTTCATAACCATTTATTATTTTTAATATTTCTATCTGATCTCCTCTTAATCTCCTGGTCTCTAGTGTTGTTAAGCCGCATTTTTGTAGGCGTATTTCGTAACTAAGATCCCTCAGTTTTGGTATCATTTTAGTTGCTCTCCTCTGTACTCTTTCTAGCATATGTATGTCCTTCCTGCGATATGGCCTCCACGCATGAATACAATATTCTAAATGAGGCCTAGCTATTGTTTTGTACAGCGGTATTATTAGCTCTTTTTCCTTATACTTTATATTTCGCCTAATTAATCCAAAGATTTGATTTCCCTTTGAAGCTGCAATTCCGCACTGCTCTGAAACCTTCATATCAGCACTAATGGTTAACCCTAAGTCCTTTTCTTTTACAGTAGTACTTAGTACAGTACCCCCCATTGTATATTCTACCTCTTCGTTCCCATGTCCTGCGTGGAGGCATTTATATTTCAAACAATTGGACAGCATTTGCCACTTTTCAGAACATTTCATCAACTTGTCAAGATCATCTTATAAATGTTGTCTATCTCCATCACTTTTAATCCTTCTAAACACTTTTGTATCATCCGCAAATTTCAACACCTTACTTGTTATTTCATCATCCAAATCGTTGATATATATTAAGAATAATGTAGGTCCTAGTACTGAACCCTGTGGTACCCCACTCAATACCGATTTCCAGTTTGAAGCCTCCCCATCAACTACTACACGTTTTCTTCTGTCAATCAGCCATTTTTCTATCCAATTTATTATATCATTTCCTATGCCATGGGCCTTTAGTTTAAGCAGTAGTCTTTGATGTGGTACTTTGTCGAAAGCTTTTTGAAAATCTAAGTAGTCGATATTTACTGGTGATCCATCATCACAATTTGCAAATCACTGATGTTAAACTCACTGGTCTATAGTTCTCTGACTTGTTTCTTGTACCTTTTTTAAATAACGTTATAATGTTTGCCTCTTTCCATTCTAAAGGAACAAGTCTCTCTTCTAATAACACATTGAAAACTGTTGTAAGCCGTACGCTAATTTGTTCTACAATTTCCAATAGTAGTTTGGGTGGATTCCCATCCACTCCAGGTGATTTATTATCCTTCGTAGCCCTTATTTTCTTAGCTACCATTTCCGGGGTTACAATTAACTGTCCTAAATAGTCTGAATCTGCCCCCTTGAACTTAGCCTCTGGTACTGGCAGTGAACTAATATCTTCCCTGGTAAACACTGAACTAAAGTACTCATTCAGCTCTTCTGCCATTAAAAATCCCTCTGATATTATATTTCCAGCATTATCTTCTAGAGGACCGACCTTATCTTGAACTTTCTGTTTGCTTCAAACATACGCATAAAAACTCTTGCTGTCATGTTTTATATTACAAGCTAATTTATGTTCATAGCTTCTCTTTGAATTTCTAATTTCAACTGTAGCTTGGTTTAGTGCTTCTTTATAAATGTAGTAGTCTTCATCATTTCCAGTACACCTATATGACTTACACATCATTTGTTTATACTTAATTTTCTAATGGCTTCTTTCGATAATTGTTTCTTTTTGGACCGTTTCCCTTGTTTTTTGAAGGGTAAAAACTATGTACTTAATTTCACTCTTTAATATATTCCAGCATTCTGTTGCTGCCTTATTTTTCACTGTCTTATTCCAGTCTATCTTTGCTAAATATTTACTCATGTCCTTATACCTTCCTTTGTGGAAATTTCTCTTATACTACTTTTTACTATTCCTTTCTGATTTTACTTTGATGGTAAAATGTATCTGGTTGTGATCACTATTCCGCAGTGTCTCACATATATTGACATTGTAAACTAATTCATTATGTGAGGACAAGACTATGTCTAACACATCCTCACCCCTGGTTGGTTCTAGCACATGTTGGGTAAGGAAAGTATCTTGAACTAAAACTAAAAACTTGTGGTCCTCACTCCCCATACTCTGTAGAGATGTTAACAGAGGGTGGTTAATATGTATAAATATATATAGTATAAAATCATTCAGACATATAGGCAATGTAGCTTTCAAACAGGTGTATTTCTGAGCAAAATGAAAATGGCTAAAGTTGTTCCAATTTAGTTAATCTGGGGAAAAGGGTGTATTACAAATTACAGATATATCTCATTGCTATCATAATTTTCCGAAATTCTAGAAAATTATTCAAAGATAGGTTGGACAAATTCATAAACAAGTATGGTGTACATTGTCCAAGCCAGTATGGATTTAAATCTAACAGGTCAATTTATCTTGCTATTGGCGTATTTGTTGACCTAAAGAAAGTATACTTTTGATCGTAATTACTAGCAAAGAAATTACATCTCATGGTATGCGTGACGTGATTTAACAAAATTTAACAAGATTTAGCAAGATTGCCATCCAGAGAATTAACTCTAGATGGCAAGTGGACAAGGAAGCCTTTTGGCTTATCGAGAGTCCAACCCTTTTATCTACATATATCCACCCTTCTGAGGTATGTGACGATTTTATTTTTAAACATATTCACACTACTAGCACCCACACAATCATCAGATAATCTGTTTCATTCTTTCACAGTTCTTTGTGAAAATGAGAACTTTCTTACGTCTCATCTACACTGCTCCTTTACTAATGTAACTTCATGTCCTCTAGTCCTCCATTCCATATTTTAAACACTTATATCTGATCTCCTCTCAATCTCCTGGTCTCTAGTGTTGTTAAACCACATTCGCTTAGGCGATTTTCATAACTAAGATCCCTCAGTTTTGGTATCATTTTAGTCGCTCTGCTCTGTACTCTTTTTTAGCATATCTATGTCCTTCTTGCGGTATGGCCTCCACGCTTGTATACAATATTCTAAATGAGGCCTAACTATTGTTTTGTACAGCGGTATTATTAGTTCTTTTTCTTTGTATGCTATATTTCGCCTAATCAATCCAAGGATTTGATTTCCTTTTGAAGCTGCAATTTCACACTGCTCTGAAACCTTCATGTCAGCACTAATTGTCAGCCCTAAGTCTTTTTCTTTTACAGTAGTATTTAGTACAGTTCCCCCATTGTATATTCTACATATTCGTTCACATGTCCTGTGTGAAGGCATTTACATTTCCCAAAATTGAACAACATTTGCCACTTTTCAGACCATTTGATCAACCTGTCAAGATCATCTTGTAAATGCTGTCTATCTCCGTCACTTTTAATCCTTCTAAACACTTTTGTATCATCTGCAAATTTCAACACCTTGCTAGCTATATTATCGTCCAAATCGTTTATATATATTAAGAATAATATAGGTCCCAGTACTGATCCCTGTGGAACCCCACTCAAAACTGATTTCCAGTTTGAAGCCTCCCCATCAACAACTACCCGTTGTCTTCTGTCAATCAGCCATTTTTCTATCCAGTTAATTACAAAAGCTTTTTGAAAATCTAAGTAGATGATATCTACTGGTGATCCATAATCTACCCATCTTTCCAATAGTAGTTTGGGTGGAATACCGTCCACTCCAGGTGATTTATTATCCTTCATAGCCCTAATTTTCGTAGCTACCATTTCTGAGGTTACAATTAACTGTCTTAAATAGTCTGATTCTGCCCTCTTGAACTTAGCCTCTGGTACTGGCAGTGAACTAATATCTTCCCTGGTAAACACTGAGCTAAAGTACTCATTCAGGTCTTCTGCCGTTAAGAATCCCTCTGATATTATATTTCCAGCACTATCTTCTAGAGGACCGACCTTCTCCATACGTCTACATGACTTCCACATCATTTGTTTATACTTACTTTTTCTAATGGCTTCTTTCGATAAGTGTTTCTTTTTGGACCGTTTCCCGTGTTTTTTTAAGGGAACAAATTTGACGATGATGCATTCAATTTCACTCTTTAAGATATTCCAGCATTCTGTTGCTGTCTTATTCTTCAGTGTGTCATTCCTGTCTATCTTTGCTAAATGTTTCCTGATGTCCTTATATTTTCCTTTATGGAAATTTCTCCTGTACTGCGTTTTACTATTCCTTTCTGATTTTACTTTGATGGTAAATGTATCTGGTTGTGATCACTACTCCCCAGTGGCTCACATATCCTGACATTGTCAACTAATTCATTATGCGAGGACAAAACTATGTCTAACACATTCTCTCCCCTGGTTGGTTCTAGCAAATGTTGAGAAAGGAAACTATCTTGTACTAAAACTAAAAACTTGTGGTCCTCACTACCCATACTCTGTAGAGATTTCCATTTTATATGCCCATGATTAAAATCCCCCATAATAACACAGTCCCAATTGCTCACTTCTCTTATAGCGTTTTGTATTTTTTCACTCTCTTCTATGCTTATGTTTGGACTTCGATAAACTATTCCAACCGTTAACGTAGAGTTTCCTGTAACTATGTTACACCAAACAGCTTCTTCACAATCTTCTTCTCTGTCTAGTTTTATTTCATAAGCCTGGATAGATTCTTTAATATATAAAATAACTCCACCTCCCCTTCTTCCTATTCTATCTTTCCTAAACATTGCATATCCTGTCAGTCCCAATTCGGCATCTGATACATCGGTGGTTGCCCATGATTCGGTTATACCTATTATGTGAGGGTCAATATCTTCTATCATAATGTTTAGTTCATTTCTTTTGTTTACTATACTCCTTGCATTCCTTCAGAACAGTTTTCCAGACTGTTCTTTGCTGATAAATGGATTGTGAGCTATCTAGAAAATGGAAGCAATTTGTTCAGTATAAAAATGTGGTATTTGATGTATATTGTGGTATTCCACAAAGTTCGATTGTAGGACCATTGCTATTTATTATGTATATAAACTATATTTACAATGTTTCAGATGTATTTCAATCACAATCACAATACTCTATTGTCCCTTGCGAGAGAAGTTAATTTGGAGTGTAGAGCAGCATATTAAAACAAATAAAACTAATATACATGCAATATAAAAATGCCAAAAAAAAAAATTGTAATAACAATTATATCAGTTAAATAAATAATTTAAATAAGTTATAAAACTTCAAAGAGCTCACAAATCATCTCAGGCTGACTTAGTGTCAGACTGGCAGGGAAGACTGGCAGAGATGGAGGGGAACGAAGGTCAGTTACTCATCCATTAGTCTTATTGACGAGGGAACAAATGAGTTTCTAGTGCGGTTTAATATACAGTAAGGGAGTTGAAAGCGGCGGCCAGAAGGAAATAGTTTATAGCATGGAAACAGGGGGTGTTCGGGGTCTGAGGAGGCATTCCTTCCCTTTCTCTTTGCTCATTGCCTGTATATATCCTCTAGACTGGTTTGCTTTTTTCCCACCACCTTGTCACTAACCCTGACTGTTCGTGCCAGAGTGTTGCGATGCACGATACTCAGACCGCCGTAGCACACAATAAACCCAAATGTAATAGAGCTTTCGATGTAGCATATATAGAAGGTTTGAAGAACATGTGTGCTGACACTGAGTGACCTGAGCTTGCGTAAGAAATACAGCTGTTGCTGGCACTTTCTGTTAATTACCGCTGCATTTTCACCAAATGTGAGCTTTGCATCAATGATAGTGCCAAGATACTTGTATTCGTCTACTCTCCTTATATACCGTCCGTTAATGACTAGTCTCTTGGGAGGTGTAGGATTTTTCATAAAATCTATTATGAGTCCTTAAGTTTTACGAACGTTCATCACACTGTGAAATCAGCTACAGCGCAAGCACACGCTTGATCAGAGCCGGATAGGTCGACGATATCTGTGTCATCGCTGTATTTAATTAAATTATGCTCTCCTGGCTGCTACGACAGTCGTTTGTATAGAGTGTGAACAGAACAGGGGATATCACCGAGCCCTAGGGGGTACCAGTGAAAGTGAAGAGTGAGCTCGACACAGCACCATTATAGCGCACTACTTGCTTTCGCTCAGTAAGAAACTGGTTTACCCTCAAGATGATGTGTGCGTTCACATGCATATTGACAAGTTTACTCATCATGATGGTGTTGAAAGCCGACGAAACGTCAATAAAGACTATCCTAGCAAACTACTTGGGCTTTTCCAGGTGAGTATACACAATATGACATAGAGTGAGGACTGCATCATCCAGACCTCGATTGCGTTTATACGCAAATTGGAGGGGATCCAGTTGATTCCCAGCATGCAGCAGGCGAGGATGAAGTACGAGTCGCTCAAAGCACTTCATGACGACTGAGGTAAGCGCCACTGGGCGGTAGTCGTTGAGAACAGATGGCACAGGTTTCTTGGGGACAGGACATATAACTGACGATTTCCAGCCCATGGGGATGCGATGCTGCTTCAGAGACCAGTTGAAAAGGATGCTGAACACTGCATCCAGCTGAGCATTTCGTGAGGACTCGACCACTGACGTTGTCAGGCCCAGCTGCCTTGTGAGGATTAACGTGCTTGAAGATCTTACTGACGTCATCAGGAGTTGTTTCTGGGGTATCATCCTCAGTGAGCTGAGACTCTATATCGTCCACGTGAGAAGTCATGCCGGTCAAAACGCCCAAAGAAGGAATTCAAGTCCTCAGCGAACTTGAGACTCTCTTCCGCTGACTCCGGGGTTTGTATGACACGTTTGCCGGACTCAACACCAGACAGAGTTTTTAGTCCCTGTCATGCCCTGTCCATATTGTCGTATTGGAACAGGCGTTCAATTGTGTGCTTGTATTCCAGTTTAGCGCCCCTGATCTGCTTTTGTTTAGAGTACACATGATCCTTTTTGCTTCTGTGCGGTTGTTAGACATGAAAGCCCTCTTCTTCTCGTTGATTAGGTTTTTCAGTTCTTTACTCACCCACGGTTTGTTATTTGAGAAGATTTTCACAGTCTTTGTGGGGACAATCATCTCTTCACAAAACTTGAAATACTCTGTGACGACATCAACTGCTTCTTCAAGCGAAGAGCTGGAGTCAATAAGAACATCCCACAAAGTATAGTCAAAACACCCCCTAAGGGCGTCGACTGAGTTCATGTCCCACGTTTTTACAGTTTTCTGAACTGCTTTTTGTCTCTGCAGTTTAGTTCTATACGCCTGGATCAAATGTACCACATTGTGATCAGCTGTACCGAGTGCCATCTTCTTCACAGACTTGTACGCGTCCTTAATGTTGCCATAACAAAGATCCAGGGTGTTACTACCGCGTGTCTGACACGTCACGTACTGCTGGTAAACAGGCAATGTTTTGTCTAGTCGACAGCTACTGAAATCTCCGATAACTATGTTAGGCGAGTCTGGTGACTATTAGAGAGTGTCTGCAAGCATACCGATCTCAATTCCCTTCCCTATCCCTAACGCGCTCCGCAATCGATGTCGTCAGGAGTGTCTGCATCATGGCGTTTCACTCGCCAACGTATCGTACATTTATGCCTTTTTCAGCTGGATATGTGGTCCTAATCACAATCTCATATAAACAGACTATAATGCATCTAAATCCTTTTGGAATTATGTACAAAAGCACATCACAGCCAAGACAGGATCCGCGGTTTTTAGCGCCTTTTACAAGATTTTGATTTGCCTGTTTATATTCGTATGTACATCACCCAAGACAACTTTTCTAACAGTTTATTTGCTCAAATTTAACGGAATATGTGCTAGAGATTTAGCACATATATATCTTACGGAGGAATTTGATAATTTGTTGTGAAAACAACAAAAACGATTGCACGCACGATTTGTGCCCCTACCGTTATGTATTCCATGCTGAGACAGGTCTTTAAAAAAAAAATTCTGATGCATTAAACACAACTGCAATTAAAACGAGGCGGCTAATCAGTAAAAAACAGTTGTATGTACATTGTTGTCATATTGTTATTTTTATTCATCCAAAATTAGGATTGCGCTTATCGATCACCCCTGCCGGTTACGTATTTACCTATCGGATCGACACTTAACCGATCGCATAAACACAACAAGCGATGACGTAGCACGCACAGCGCGTTAGGGATAGGGAAGGGAATCGAGATCGGTGTGCTTGCAGACACTCACTATAAATATTGTCTCATGCCGGTGCACACAGCTAGTGATTGCATCAGCTACGCGTGCAACATTAGCTGACGGTGGCACATAGACCAGAGTTACAAATAGCTGTCCGAACTCTCTGGGTAAGTTGGTCGGACGCAGCGATACCGACAATAGCTCCACGTCCGGGGTACACAGTTCTTCCCTCACGATGACAGACTTACACCAGCGCCGGTTGATGTACACATAGATTCCTCCAACCTGCGATTTGCCACTCAGCTTTTTGTCCCGGTCCAATCTCACTGGGGTACCAAAGCCACCAACGTAAAGTTCACTGTCAGGTAATGTTTCGTCTAACCACGTTTCAGTCATACATATCTAACAAGCTTCTTCATAAGCCCACTGTAGCGCAACACCTGGGCAGAAGTCCGTCAATTTTCGAACGTAATGATCGGACTCTAGCCAACATGATAGAAGGCAGGGGGAGGGTACGTGCCTTCTTTTTCTTCAGTCTCTGGACGCCACCTCTGTTGCCCCGCTAGCGTCGTGGGTGGTTTCTATTGTTAGTGTCCGAGAGCACTGTGAAGTAATTTAAATCCAGAAGTGGACCAGAAAGACTGTCAGTGACACTGGGTCACAAGGCCAACAGCGCGTCACGTGAATAAGTCTTGAATCTGCCATCTTGCCAAATCGGTTCACCACTCACACACACAACGAGTACAATGGTCCATAAAACTGCCAAAACTTTGGTTGTTCTGCCGCACAACATCTTCATATTACTTCTCGACGAACATATGTAAACTCTTTCAGTTAAAACTGACGAAAAACAATAAACAATAAACAAGACAGAGGCAAAATGCAAACTCTCCAGGTCGCCACGACAGCGCCCTCTGTATTAAGTATGTTCTATTTGCAGATAACACTAATTTATTTTGTTGTGATTGTGATTTAGATGACGTCATCCAGAAGACAAATGCTGGGTTAAACAAACTTCATGTATGGTTTTCTGTTTACAGGTTATCACTAAATGTTACAATAACAAATTACATGATATTTGGAAATCGTATAGTGAATTCAAGTATTTATATAAAACAAACGAGGATTAAACCAACAGGGTTGAAGTTTCGTTAAATGTGTAGTAGGTGTTATGATTGACGACAAGTTAACACGAAGAAATCATATTTGCTTAGTGAAATAAAAACTGTCAAAGTGTTGTGTAACTATGTACAGAGCTAGTTTCTTGAATAACAGAAGTGGCCTGTCAGTATTATTCCACTCACTCTTTTTGCCTTAAATTATGTAATGTGCTGAAATATGGGGCAACACTTACTCAACAAATGTCGAATGCATAGTCTTGCTACAGAAAAACGAAATAATGTTACTCTGTGGTGTTATGAAGTTGGACCATACGTCAAGGTTACTGTAAACTCTACACATTCTTAAAGTATCTGATACTGTGGAGTTAAGAACTGCTGTAATTATGTTTAAAGCATATCATAATCAGTTGCCAAAGAATGTATAAACGTTTTTCAATGTGTATGAATCTGTCTGTGCGACCAGTAAATTCCATAACTTTTCACAGTGCTATCTTGAAAAGTATGTTTCTCTCAGGTAAAGGTGCTAAACTCTGGAATTCTCCTGATAACTCACTGATTTGTTGTCACAATAGATATCTTTTCAACAAAACAATACCAAAAAAATTATTGAATAGTTATGTTTTAAATAAGTAGGTATTTTAAAAAGACTTGTGTTGGGGTTATATTATTACTTTAACTTATTTTACAAACGGCCTACCATGTCACATGTTATACAATGTCATAGATAATGTTTAGGTGTTACAAGGCAAGTATTTATAAGTACTACACTTCTTCTTGCCCTTTTTCGACAATTGTATATATCTATAATTTACGAATTAGGCTGCTTTATTGTGTATTTGTTGTTGTTGTTGTTATCTATAGTGCGTCATTACACGTTTGCAGGGAAATGGCGGAGACTATGCTGTTGAGGTGAAGGCCGTAAAATACGAGGCGGTCAGCAAGCCTATCAAAATGACCTTCTCTCTGGGTGAGTTAGAAAATACAGTGGACCGGCAAAACATTAAAAACCATATGTGCGTTTTTTTTTTAACTGTATCTGTTTTAATAGTGGGCGTCGCAGCCTTGCTGGATCCGTCGCTCACTCATGGGATGAGGAAACGTACTAGGGCGGATACCCTCAATTTCGAATTTTAGATAATTTGAAGGGTAACGAACTCAACTGTCGGTTTTGTTCCTTGAATATTTTGATTAATTGAAATCCACCTGAGTCCACTTTTATAGTGTATTCAAGTGAAAAATTTACACAAAACCAAAGATATTACGATTTACAAAAATAGTTGGTTTTCCATAATGTGTTAATCTTTGAATTTACACAGAAGTATTAGGAATAATGAAAGAGAAAAATTTGATTTTCTCGAGATGTGTCTTCTCGGAGATTGTCATCTCTGCTAGATAGACCTCTCACTATTAAGCATAGTTTGTGTGATCGTAGACACTGGCGCAGGAACGAAAGTGATGTTCGAGGAGCTGACCGGACCGGTGCGTAATGGTGTTGAAGCTCCGTTGTCACAATATTCATCTTTTCAAAAACAAATACAAAAACAAATTATTGAATAGTTATGTATTTAGTAAGTAGGTATTTAAAAAAGACTGGTGTTGGGTTATATTATTACTTTCACTTCTATTTACAAACGGACCGGACTGGAGCTTCAACGCAACTCCTCTTCGCTGCCGGATCATGACGCCGGAAGACGTAGAGGGGATGCTATGGAAAGTTTGTTTCGCCGTCGTCATTTCAACTCCTTCGCTGTCTCGGCTCTCACTGAATATTTAGCGGCGACGTTCACAATTTTTAAGCTCACCATAAACATCCAATTGCACCCCATTGAGGATCGCCAAAAATCCCTCATTCAGGCTAAGATTGACTAGGGGGCAGAACCATATGACTTCCACCCACCAAAAATCCACGGGGCATGCAGCTGCCACACTTGCCCTCATGTTCCCGCGCCTATGATCGCAGATGGTCAGGACTGGCATAACAACACTACCGTATTGTCATTCCTCTCAACCCTGATGATGTCCAGCATTGGTCTCCATTGTTGAGTTGCAGAGTTCTATTATGTGATTGCCACCTCTCCTCTTGAACATCCAAGCTACATTTTGCGCAAGTTATGTTACTTCCGCCACATGTAAAACACAAAAGCATGAGTGAAGAGGTTCATCAGACTGGTTGGTTCAAATGAGTGATATTTTTACTTATTTCACAGTCAGTTTACCTTTTGTTCTCGTGACGTTTCGACTGGTATCAGCAGTCTTCTTCAGACGACTACCGCTAGATGACGACGCGGTAGTCCTTCAGAGCATAACATTCACACACGAAGAGGAAACGGAAGGACAGATGCCATTTTTAGATACATTAGGCGGAGGTGAAACTTCTGATCTTCCGAAAGAGTACCCACACGGACCAATATCTAAATTTCTTCTCACATCATCCATTACACCAGAAGATTGGAGTGATCAGTACGCTATTAAATATATGTGAAACGCTTGTCACAGAGAAGGAAGATAAACACAAAGAAAGTGAACACATCAAAGAAGTCATAAAGAGATGCGGGTATCCACAGTGGACCATATCAACGGTACAGAGACAGATGAAACAAAAGAATGAAGTCAACTTCAGGAAGAAAACTATAGAAAAAGACAAGGGCAAAGGCATGATGGTACTTCCGTATGTCCAAGGATTATCCGAAACCACATTACGGATCATGAAGAAATACAAAGTGGACACAGCAATGAAACCTCACAACACCATCAAGAGGTCATTGGTAATACCAAAAGACAACGTGTAACCACACAAGATGTGCGAAGGAGTGTACGCTGTATCATGTAAGAACTGTAATGCCACATACATCGGAGAAACTAAACGCACCCTTGGAACCCGCATCAGAGAACACAGAGATGACGCAGACAAAGCAACAATGAAGAGACTCTACACCAAAAACAACAGAAAAACATCTGAAAAGGAGATGAACAAATCAGACATAACAGACCACATGACACAGCAAAATCACATAGTAGACTGGGAGGGGGCTACATTTGTGGACAGGGAGTCGGACTGGAGGACAAGAGGCATCAAAGAAGCGACCTGGATTAGAAAAACCAAGGCCTGCATGAACCGAGACGAAAACCGGTACCGGCTTTCACACATCTACGACTCTTGAAGAGCCACCCAGGGCGCAGCCGTGGGGGGCACACACCTGAGTGTCACTACGTCTGCGCTGAAGGACTACCGTGTCGCCAACTAGCGGTAGTCGTCTGAAGAAGACTGCTGAAAGCAGTCGAAACGTCACGAGAACAAAAGGTAAACTGACTGTGAAATAAGTAAAAATATCACTCAATCAAAAGCATGTATAGATTATACGTTACCATAAATCAATATGATTATGAAAACATGCTTACATAGAATGATTGGGTATGTAAACAACTTTGGAATACGCTATAAACACATTTTTAAAAAAACGTTTTTAAGTTAGATTATTCCATACATTTATGGGTAGATTCAAAGTTCAACACTTCATAATACAGAAAACACATCTGCCAATCATAAAAAAATTTGTTTATGCAAAGGTGGGCTCAAGTAGACAACATATTTTAACTGATGTCTAAGCTTCTCGAGCGCAACATTCACCCACACCTTTTGTCATCTCTTGAGTGATGTGTCTACCGTGAATTCCTGCTATTAACAAAGATGTCATTAAAAATATAAAAATTACTAGTATTTGTTTCTACTGACATAGTCTCATTTAGCCAGCTTTCGTCCGGCGGCGTGACTTCGCATAGAAACAGAATCTCGTAAAATAGTAAGGCATTCTGATTGTTACCGTCAGATCACAAAATGCTAATTTCAAACGTAATCACGCCACGTTTCTATTGGAAGGGTGTACTGAACACTTAGAGAGGAAATAAGGACGCTAGAGACAAAGATGTCTTTACATACACGGGATAGGGTTGTGTAACCACCAATGTCCGTATACAATATGTGGTTAAACAATCTTAGAGAGGACGAAGCGATTAAATAGTAGTTGTTCAGATACTGAGTGGGTGTGACAGTGTGGGTACAAATCATTGTGTAGATTAGGTAGCTTATTCCTTTTCACACACGACTATAGCTGCATGGAATGTATTATCTGCTGATTGTGTACATGTTAGCAGCATACCAACATTGAGAAACATCTCAGACGGTCGGAGAACGCATCAATACAAAAATGTTGGACACTCGTAAGCCACAAACTTCATTGTCCACTTGCAGTCTGTGATTTGTTTCTGGATAACAGTCTGGTTATATCCTGCTAATTGTTTCAGACAAAATTGCGTGTGCGTTAGATATTGTATTCGTCATTGCCGCCGCGGCAAGCCAGTTGGACACCGTAAAAACGATCACCAATGAGTTACTGAGCTGGCCGCAGATTGTCGAGTCGGACACACGTTTAGGCCTGATTTACTTTAGCGACACGGGCGAAGAACCGAAGGTGTGCAGTTATCTATATTGTTAATATAATTTTATTAACTTTGGGGGGCCATCTAGCAGTATCTCCTACCAGGCGCCAATGCCCACTCGGTCCCTTCTATGTCGATTCGCATCATTGAACCATTAGCCTCTAATCTACCAAATGGCGATGCATTTTTGAAAATACAACGATAGGTACCTATGCAAGCTAATCAAAATTATTGTTATCTATAGTTATGTACCTATGTGATTTTGATATGTTATGCCTTTAGAGTGATTTGCACGTACCTGAGGTACTTGAGTGATGACACATTCCCCTCCAGAGGGCGCTAATGTTGCAAAGACTTTTATAAGATCAAAACACTAATCTGATAATTGCTGCCTTCTGTTTGTTGCTCCATGGATGTGTGTAGGCTAATTAATATTAAAGCATATGTGTACGTCTTGAATTCTAGGCAATTTTGTTTACGGTTTCAGCGCAACTTATATAATTATACACGAATGCACACAACACGATATAACTCTAGAGGAAATGGTTCCGTTGATAAGGAAATTGTGAACGTGATAATGTGAAACAATGTGATCTTCTCGGTGGTATGGATAATTGAAGACGTTTGATATTTCGAAAGTTACAGTTTCTACTAATCCCGTCTAAACATTTCAAAAATTTATAAAAACTATGTCCAGTTTGTTCACACTGTAACTGCTTGAAACCAGATCACACACAAAACAAATTTCATCAGCATAGTTTATTTTAGTACTTGGTAAATTGGTCTTAATGGAAACGATGTAACTTACGTGATCCGAGAACAAAACGCAAGATACAAAACAGGGGAAAACACGTCTTGGTGTTATTATCATTAAGGAGAAAAGAGGATTTAAGCTCTAAGCATTCCGCTTTTTGGTGTCTTCTTGCACTTCTTGTTTATTGATGCTGATACCCAGTTTGTATTGCACAGCATTGAAGATCTGCACACACACACACACACACACACACACACACACACACACACACACACACACACACACACACACACACACACACACACACACTCACACACACACACACACACACACACACACTCACACACACACTCACACACACACACACACTCACACACACACACACTCACACACACACACACACTCACACACACACACACACACTCACACACACACACACTCACACACACACTCACACACACACACACACACTCACACACACACACACTCACACACACACTCACACACACACACACACACACTCACACACACACACACTCACACACACACACACACACTCACACACACACACACACACACTCACACACACACACACTCACACACACACACACACACACACACTCACACACACACACACACACTCACACACACTCACACACTCACACACACACACACACACACACTCACACACACACACACACTCTCACACACACACACACACACACACACTCACACACACACACACACACTCACACACACACACACACACTCACACACACACACTCACACACACACTCACACACACACACACACTCACACACACACACACACACACACTCACACACACACTCACACACACACACACACACACACACTCACACTCACACACTCACACACACACACACACACACTCACACACACACACACACACACACACACACACACTCACACACACACACACACACACTCACACACACACACACACACACACTCACACACACACACACACACACACTCACACACACACTCACACACACACACACACACTCACACACACACACACACACTCACACACACACACACACACACACACACTCACACACACACACACACACACACACACACTCACACACCCACTCACACACACACACACACACACACTCACACACACACACTCACACACACACACACTCATTGATCATTAGCAACATTATTATTTTGTTCAACGCAAATTGGATGTGCATATTCAGAATGTAACTATTGCAGTATACGCTGCAATGAGATCACCTTTTTGCAAGTGAAATTCAAATGCATAACAACAATTGCTTTTAACTAATAGGTAGTTCTGCCTCTGAAAGCCTACCGAGCAAAAGACGTCGTTAACAAATTGGATGAGATCACGTTTAGTGAAGGTAAACGGCTCTATATGTTTAGCAAAACGTTATCGATATTGATTATTAGCTCCGCCGTTGTCACGTACGATTCTTGCTTTTTGGAGCTAACCAACACCCTCTCGTTTATTGCCCCAACCGCATTTTTATTATTAAACTCGTAGCGATTCATTAAATTATATTGTCGTTCAGTTTGTGCGTCAATATTGCAAACATTGTAGCTTTACATGGAGCGCAGTGGCGCAGCGGTTAGACAATCGTACACTCAATCGACAAATTGAGTTCGAAACCTGTGCTGCCGTGTTGAACCTTGGGCAAATTCGTTCACTCTACGTTGCTCTATTCACTTGTCTGTGTAAATGAGAACCTGGTGGTGACTTTTTGTGGACAAATAGTCTTCGCGCATTAATTGCAGCTTGGCTGAAAGAGAGACGTCCCAGAAACGTCGAGATGCTGTTCGGCTGAACAACTCTGACAGCGAGTAATTTGTAAAGCGCTTTGAGGGATCCTAAGGACTGAATACTGCGCTGTAAGAACTCACCATGTGCACCGGTGCACTAGTCTCGGAGTATTTGCGTTGCAAAGTTGTACAGTATTCCGAAAATTGTGTACATTGTATTTTGTGTTAGATTGTGTTAATGTTAATCTTCAAAAAGTTCATCACCATTGCGGTCAAGAGTATGTGCATGTGTGTGTGTGTGTTTGTGTGTGTGTGTGTGTGTGTGTGTGTGTGTGTGTGTGTGTGTGTGTGTGTGTGTGTGTGTGTGTGTGTGTGTGTGTGTGTGTGTGTGTGTGTGTGTGTGTGTGTGTGTGTGTGTGTGTGTGTGTGTGTGTGTGTGTGTGTGTGTGTGTGAGAGAGAGAGAGAGAGAGAGAGAGAGAGAGAGAGAGAGAGAGAGAGAGAGAGAGAGAGAGAGAGAGAGAGAGAGAGAGAGAGAGAGAGAGAGAGAGAGAGAGAGAGAGAGAGAGAGAGAGAGAGAGAGAGAGAGTGGGTGTGTGTGTGCGTGAGTGTGTGTGTGTGTGAGTGTGTGCGTGCGTGCGTGCGTGCGTGCGTGCGTGCAAGCGGGCGTGCGTGCGTGTGGGCCTATACGGGTACGTGTGTGGGTGTGTGTTTGCGTTTGCGTGTGTATGAGTATGCATGCATGCATACACGTAAATAATGTATATATTTATTTATGTATTGATGTATATATATACATGAGTATTTATGTATGTATATATATATATATATGCGTACACACATATATATATATATATTTATATATATATATGTCGTATGTATATGTATGTATGCATGTATATATATATATATATTAATATGGATATATATACAAATAAATATGTATAAATAATATACATATATATATATATATATATATATATACAGCTGTATGTATATATATATATATATATTGTGCGTGGTGTGACTATTTATAATGCATGTTCTCAAGCAGACTTCTCTGCCTAAAGATGATTTCAAAACTTATAGGCCAATTTCTAATCTTAGCTTTATTTCTGAGATAATTGAGAAAGTTGTAGCAAGCCGTCTAAGGTGTCATATCAGCTCAACTTGTTTATCCAAGGTGCTCCAATCAGCGTACAAACAATTTCATTCTACAGAGACTGCTTTCCTAAAAGTACACAATGATGTTTTATTAAACATTGATAAAGGCAAAGTAACTGCACTTACCTTGCTTGATCTGTCTGCCGCCTTTGATACCATTGATCACAACACTCTTGTCAAACGTTTATCAATGTGGTATGGCAATCTGGCACAGCTCTGACCTGGTTTTCTTCATATCTAACCAATATACATCAATGTATAAAGATAGATAATTACTTTTCAACCTCACTCCCCAGTTCATTTGGCATTCCCCAGGGTTCCGTTCTTGGGCCTTTGCTTTTCACTCTCTACACTACGCCACTCAGCTCTCTAATCCAAGGTCATAACTTGGATCATTACCTTTATGCAGATGACACACAGATCTACATTTCCTTGGCCACGCCCGATACAAGTCACTCTCTAAACTGATTCAACGATTGTCTCCAAGATGTTTTCTCATGGATGACCGATAGCAAATTAAAGTTAAATGCAGACAAAACTGAATTCCTCATCATTGGTAATCCTATGCAGCGAGATAAACTTAATGACTTTTTTCCAACATGCATCCTGAGTCAAAATATCACACCAGCAGCAACAGTGCGGAATCTAGGAGTGACCTTTGATTGCGACTTCAATTTCAGACAACACATATCCCAAACGTGCCGTTGCTGTTTTTATCATATCCGTGATCTTCGCCGCATTCGCCGACACATGTCGCTTTCTGTCGCTAAGACTATCGCAACAACTCTTGTTAGCAGCATATTAGATTATTGCAATTCCCTCCTTCATAATATTGCTATCAAGGATATTCCAAAACTACAACGCGTCCAAAATTGTTTAGCAAGGGTAGTCACACAATCTCTTCGATTCTCCCGCTCAATGCCACTTCTAAAATCACTGCATTGGCTCCCCGTGCGATATCGCATTATGTTTAAAATCTGCACAGTCACCTACCAAGCCCTTTCATCCAAAGAACCTAGTTATTTACACTCAATGCTCACACCAGCTAGACAAGCCAGACAACTTCGGTCGTCTAGTTCGAAGTTGCTATCTGTTCCCAGAGTTAAGACAAAGGCTGGAACTCGAGCTTTTTCAGTTGCCGCGCCAACTATATGGAATTCGCTTCCCGATAATGTTAAATCAGCAGAAAATATTGTTACATTTCGTCGTCACCTCAAAACCTATCTTTTCAATATCGCCTATCCTCCCTAGCTTCCTAGCACATCCATCCATCCATTTGTTGACGACTTTCGCCTATCACACGAGTACGAGATTTCTTAATCCTTTGGTTTTGGTGCGCAACTGAGCTTGGATTGTCTAAGGATATTGGCACATAAGAAGTTATTTATTATTATTATTATTATGTATGCATGTATTTTGCTTGGATGTCCGTCTACCTGTCTGACTGCTCTGCTACAGATGGTCCACTCAACACGGCAGCGGGTCTGTGCGCCATGTATACCATGTTCCGGCAGAGTCGAGCGGCGCAGAAAGGTGAACAAACCGATGAACAAACCGAGCAAGAGGCAAAGCCCTTATTTGACGGCAACAACGCGGGATTTGCAGTAATTATCACAGATGGCGTCGAAAACATCAAAGACTGTCTATCGCAGAAAGAGGAGAGCGAATCGAAAAAAGAAAAAATTCAAATATTTGCTATAGGTGAGATTGAGGTCGTTGCCACAAACTACTTTATCGTTCGTTTCTACTAGCGTCAACATTAGCCTATCCCACCTTCAGTAGACTGAAATGTTCATATATTATTGGTAATAAGATCGTGAAGCAGTTCAGCGTGGTGAGTAGATGAACACAAACAGGAACAGGAACAGGAAGAGAAAATATGTATTTTCTCCCAAAATACACAATAAAATAGAATAACTGTTACACACACAAAAGAAAAAAGAAAATATATTGTAATCAAGTCGACATGAAAACAAAAGTGGTAAGTATATATCGTATGGAAGAAAAATAAAATAAAAGATTACATTATAGTAGGGGGCAGGACACTAAACCTCACCCATTGTACAGTACAAGAACAGAGGAAGAAAATCATCCATTAAAATTAAATTTATGTAATTAAAGCAATGTGTTGTGCAGGGAAGATACGATTTTACCTCAAACTAATTGCAACAAAAGGTATGTTTGCTGTTTCTTCCCCAGAATTTTGTCCTTACCCACCAAAAATGCAATCCTAGCCCGGGATCACCCTATAACGTCAACAACAAAAATGGCCGCCATAATCATATTATTGCTTGCATCTGTGGTTCTAAATTAGGTAGATTCATGATTTAAAGTTTGATTCTTATGTGTATGACATCACAGCATCCAATAAATGTAATATAAATTTTGTTTGAATATTCTGTGAAGGTCAGTGGTGCAAAGACAAGGTCATTCAATGCTATATGATGGTGCAAATACAAAAATACTGAATTCACATTTTCAAATATTCACTACCTTTACGACAACATGTCTGCAACATATTATGGAGTACTTAATGAAACATATGAATACATACGTTATATAATGAGAGGTGAACAGAGTGGTTTCACACCAACGCCACAGTCCCTATCCACAGGCGATGTCTATGCCTATTTAGTACGGCAGATAACTACATTATTTTGACGAATAGTGCACTCTTTCATAAAAGCACGAATTGTTCCATATAGTTGGAAATTATTAAGACCAAAATATTTATACCCCGGGGCATCTCTGAATTTACCCTGGATGGCATTGACGGCCATTTTAAAAATGGCCACCAAAACTAATAATCCTCATATCTTCAGAACTGCGTCACATGCAGCCGCTATCGTGAGATCGAAATATAGGTTTTCGAGGGTATTGATTTCAAATGTGTTATTGGTGATCTTGTCCGATATCCACATCCGCCATTTTTAAAGACGGCAGCCATCGACACGCTTGTCTTTCAATCTTATGAATTACGTCACCCAGAGACGCAATGTTGGTGTCAGAAAAAAATGTGTGGACACCGATTTCAATTTACTCAAATGTTTTGAATTTGACTTTCGTTGTCATTCCTATCTGCCATTATAGAAAATGGCAGCCGACAAAAAAATATTGTCCGTACCTTAAGAACTACACCATATAAAACTGTTATTTTGTGTCGAAATGTAGGTTTTATGGGGTAACGATTTCAAATAGTTTACATTTGCCGTTTTCGGATATTTAGATAACTTTTTTCAAATCTTAAGAAGTGCGTCACATAAAGCTGTCATAATGGTATCGTATGCAGTTATCGAAGGTAATTATTTCACATAGTTAACTTTTGACTTCGTCCGATATAAATAGCCGACATTTTTTAAAAGATGGCGACTGTGAACAAATGTATGTCTATATTTAGAAAAGGCGTCTGATACTCACTTTCATTGTGCTTCACATTTCCCGCCACATTTGTACATTTCTCAGCAGCGCAGTTCTGCCTTTCTGCACGTACAGGTGTTCGGTTTACAGCCTTTCAGACAGCCACACTTCAACAGTTCCCGACAGACGTGCGAGGCATGCGGTAATGTTGTCCAAAGGGTGTCTAACTCTCTACTCGAAATGTCCATCCCCATCCATCTGGAGAGATGATGTACGACACTGGATGAAGTAGGTTTGTTGTCCCCCAAATGTAACTTCCCTGGTGATCGGCGCGCTTGGAGTGCGGAAGTCGGTGGAATATGATTGATTTGTCTTTCTTTCTGTGTGAACAGTTGCCTTCTAGTTTCATTCACATTCACGTGACAGCTTTTTCGGTCGTACACCAGACTAGTGAACCTCTTGATGGTTGACATTACAGCCTCCATGTCCTGAAGCGATGGTGCATATGACATGGTACATAATGCGTCAATGGCTTCCATATAAGCATTTCAAGTGTCCCACGCACTTGTCTTTCCCTTACTTTAAAAAAGCCGACATTGTCGCATCCGGTGAACTCATTAAAACACTGAAGATATTGAAACACTCTCGGTCCAAGCGAGCGTGATATCGACATAGGAGACAAGTCGCCGATGTAGCAGTTCAACACTTTCGTTGAACATACTAATGACCAACATGATTGTGCGCTGCTGCACAATAGCAACAATGTGGCTCAAGAAAGAATGGAAACAACTACGTCTTGTTACCACCACGCCGTTAGAAGTCATGCCATTGTCTTGACAGAAGCGAGTTATGCTCCACACGACGGTGAACACCCTTCCCTCTGCGTTCCCTTGCATGGTTTTTAGACTGTCATATTTGTAGACATCCCAGACAATGTGGAGCGCAGTAGCGCAGCGGAAAGAGCTCCGGACTCTCGACTGATAGAACGCGGGTTCGAATCCTGTGCGGCGGTGTCGAACCTTGGGCAAGTTCGTTTACTTTACATTGCTTCAGTTCACTCAGCTGTAAGAATGAGTACCTGGCTATAGACAGTGGTGGATATTTATGTACGAATAGTCTTCGCGCATTAATTACAGAGTGGCTGAATGCTTCCCATAGAAGTCGAGATGGCGTTTGATTGAACAGGTCTGCCAGGGAGTCAAGTGTAAAGCGCTTTGAGTAGTCCTGAGGACTGGATACTGCGCTATATAAGTATAACTTACCTTTACCTTTACAATGTCAACGCTGTGTATTGCTAGACTGTTGCATAACATATGCATCAAATTCCGTTGTTCGATATTGGCCAAATGTTGCTGAAGTTCGCGACTTCAACATGTTGACAGCTGCTGCACCATCAATGACAACAACATCAACGCATGGAGTCGTCGGCAACTGTCTGGTTGAGGCGGAACAACTTTCTCCAAGCCGCATGTGATATATGCCATCATTCCAATGCGCAAGTTCCCATCACGTGACAGGGACAGTGGACATGCTTGGTTCTCATGTGAGAAAATATCATATCACGTGACAAATTGGAAAAACAAAGAGTAGTCACTTCATTTGTTTGTCTTGATCGGGACTCCTAGAGGTTTGGTGCAGTCTGTCGGGCGCTCTTTGACAAATGTGTTGTACTGCCCCTGGCTGATCATTTCTATGCTCATCACACTGCCAACAACACTCTCGTGGCAATCATCTCATGCAAGATATGAGGAAATTGGTTCTTACGTCCGCCATCTTTTTTTAATGCCTGACATATAAGTCGGACAAGGCTAATAGTAGCATATATGAAATTGTTACCCCGGAATACCTACATTTTGACACAACAAATAACAACTGTATATGACATAGTTCTTAAGGTATGTAATAATTGATTTTAACGGTCGCCATTTTCAAAACATGACAGATATGAATGTCATCGAAGGTCAAATGCTAAATATTTGAATCAACTAAAATCGCTGTCCACACATCTTTATTTCGAAACAAATAGTACAGTTCTAGGTGGCGTAATTCATAAGATATAGAGACAACAAGGTCGATGGCCGACATCTTAAAACAATGACGGATGGGAATGTCGGACAAGGTCACCAATAACGTTTTTTAAATCAATACCCCCGAAAACCTATATTTTGATCCAACGATGACGGCTGCATGTGACGCAATTCTGAAGATATGAGGATTATTAGTTTTGGCGGGCATTTTAAGATGTCCGCCAATGGCATCCAGGGAAAATTCTAAGATATCCCGGGGTCTAATTATTTTGTCTTGATAACTTCTAACTGTGTGCCAGGTTTACTGCTTTTATCAAAAAGTGCACGATTCGTGAAAATTAAGTATTTGTCGTACTAAATAGGCCTAGACGTCTCTTGTGGATAGTGACGGTGGCGTTGGTGTGAATTCAGTCAGTTCACCTTTCATTATATAACGTATGTATGCATATGTTTCTTTAAGTACCACACAATTTGATAATGTGATAAAACTTTAAATCATGAATCTACGTTACTTACAACCATAGTTGTGAGAAATAATATGATTTTGGTGGTCATTTTGTTATTCGATGTTTTAGGAGTGTTCCCGGGCTAGGGTTTCTTATGCCTTTTTGGTAGTTAAGGACACCATTCTGGGTAAGAAACGGCAAATATACCTTTTGTTGCAATTGGTTTGAGGTATACCCTTTTTGAGCGGTATATAACTTCGACGTAGGCTATACGGATATAATATCATTTTCTATTTGGATGCCACACTGTCTAGTAATATACGCAGTCGTTCACGTTATATGATATATTATTCCTTAATGCGTCATTTTGGTAGGGAAATATCCGGAGCACAGTTAGATATGTTGTCAGTATGGTATTGCTCTAAGGTGATGGATGTGTGACCAATAAAATTCAGTATGATGTTTGACAATATCTTAAATATACAGTACTCCAATCCATGGGCCAACAAACCAATACCAGCAGTTATCATCATTAGAGTATTGTGATAGTAAACACACTACTGCTGAGCATTTAAAGCTAGTCAATCGGCTAGCAAAAGCGCATCATGGTAGCGCATTTGAAATACGTGACGCACGTATCTTGACATTTCTGTTCTGTTTACAACATGAACCTCAAACATGTGTTGATGATATATGATTTCATATCTTCACATGGTTGAATTCATGAAATCTGGTAAAATTTGCAACGCGGAAGAAATAAACATCTGTGATATATTTATATATTTTCGAACTTTGGATTATCATTCAAAATGCTCAGCCTCAACCTCATTAAATTATAATTGTGTGTATCTTTGCAATTCTGAAGATTTTGCTGACGAAATATGATTAGGTTTTGTAGGCTAAGGATAGCTTAGACGGTGTTTCGATCGATTTTGTGATGTATTTGGCAATGTTCGCACTTTGAATTTCCACAGCTTTGAAATGTCAACCGTAAGTTCAATTTGTATTAAATTATTTACGTATGACAACCTGGCAATTATGCTGATGTTCTGTATATAATGTTCTGAATCTGAATAATTGCCGATAATTGTATATCTAGTTGGGGCGATTTTTTATATTTGTAATTTGCACTTCAACCCCCAATTGATTTTGTTGAAATCTATTTACCTGGCCCTCACATTTACACTGATCAAGTTTTCATTATGTAATGTGCGAAGACGATTACATACCTGCATTATTTTTTAAAGAAAATAATACATACATGTCAAAAAGTCAACCAAATGTAATATAAATCTTGTAAATTATATTTTAAACATTATAACTTATTTATCTTTGTTGCATTGTAGAAAAGAGTACATTTCATGTAGTTGATAGATGTCAGGCATGAGAAATGTGTCTAAACAAAGTAAAAAAATTGAGATGTATTCTGCAATTCACATTATACCACGTGAACCAAAATGTAGTGCTGTGACCTATGATTTTTGGTTGATATTCCATTAATACAAAGCCATCTTTGTGATATGTCAAACAGATGGTGTAATGGTTATTATATATCAGTATTCAACTTTAAAGAAAATAATAACTAGATGTAAAAACAAACTCAGTAAATGTCAAATCAATCTTGTTTAATTATAGTTTATGCACCATAGCTAATTGCTGTCTTTGTTGCATTGTAGAAAAGTATATATTCCATATAGTTGATCGATGCCAGACATGAATAATTTGTCTAGACAAGGAAAAATAGTGTTCATAGTGATGCCCCATGGATTGAAATTTAGTACGGTGACCTATTTTGTTTTCTCGCCAATTCAATAACACGTATATATCTGTATTGCATGTGAACGTTTAAAGAGGGTGTAATGACTTTTGTAGTTTTCATCGAATATTATGGTTTGTCTTTAAGTAAATCACTTTAAATAATCAACGACGTGTTTTAAATACGTCTCATTTGTCTAGCTCACAGGCCAGTAATTCAAGGAGGCGAACTGACAGCCAGCGGAACGAGTAGATCTCTTCTCGTGACAGGAGATTCATCAATCCCATTGCGACCTTAGTGTATTTATTTGTTTTATACATATATTTAGTTATACTGGGAATGACGGGTAATTTGCTTATCGTGTGAATATCAATGTTTCGCATACCTGTCGTCATTATTGAAGTTACACTATTAGTTTTCGTCGCAATTCCCTAAGCTTTGCACTCAGTTAATCCATAATCACTTTTCTTATGTTCCGAAACTTGAAATTGCTACACACGGATACAAAACTGTGTTCTAAACCATCTCGGAAATTGTCCCGGCGATCCTATGCCGCATGGTTATGGTAATAGTGATCTTCCAGGGAAATATATTAGTGGATTTACCATGTCTCCTGAGGTGCGAATCGCCTCTGATCGTCCTGATATTGGCATCTAACATCGCAATGCTACACACATTCTCATTATTGAACTGGCTATGCCCTTTGAAGCTAACATCGGGAAAGACCGTCTATTCAACACTAACAAGTACGCTACACTGCTCTATGATATAACAAAATAGCTAGCACAGCCTGTCTGATCCAAACCCATCCAGACTGACACGTCTTTGCAATGTTTTGAAATAAAAACAGCTGTGAAACAAACAAAACAACTAACTCTGCTTTGTGTAAGCTTGCTCTGAATTGATCGGTTAAATATATAAATGGCGCCATTGTAAGGACCGGATATAATTGAAGCCATTAGTTTCTGGCACTATGAGTAAACGTAAGTTAGCGTTATTATGTATTACTGATTTGCTCAATTTTGAGAGCATGTGTAAGAATTAAATATTCTATGTATATGCACTTATTAAACCAAAAAAATGGATTATGTTTTCCATATTTGCAAAAGTTCGGAAACCTAGGTTTCTTATGTTATCTGATTATTGCTAATAACATAAGGCGAGTTGAATATAATATATACGTTGTTGAATGCTTGTCTAGTTCTGAATAAGAATAAATCAGTTGTCCTCATTGTGTTATAATTGCGTGCTAGTACAGGCTTATAAACATCTGGTGATCATTTCCAATTGTAGGTATAGGTGGAATCGAAAGCAAAGTGGCGCAGAGTAACTTGAAGAAGCTGGCAAGTAGACCCGCCAAACACTTCACCTTTTTCCTCGACGAGAATGGCAATGACGACGACACGAACCAGATGGCCATGATTCGGAACCAAATCATTAACAAGATGTGCGAGAAGCGTGAGTGGTCTCCACGGTGTATGCTTTGTTCGGAAGTAAGGGGTGGTACCACACATGCACGCACGCACACACACCCGTACGCATGCACGCACATAAAGACACACTCACACACACACACACACATGCACACGCACACGCACGCACACATACTCGCACGCACGCACGCACGTAAAGACACACACAGAGACACATGCACGCACGCACACAAACGCTGGCTCGATTATTGTCGCAGCCGAAGAAGATGAGAAGGATGCCAAAGCTCCCCCTGAACCGGAGTACAATGGGTCATTCACGGATGAAATAGAGCCGCACAGTATCCGGTCCGTGGTTGGCATGAGTACGGAAGATAGCGATTCACACGTGGTTCAGAGCATGTCGAATTGGAAGCTCGCGCTCGGCACATGCTTAGACCATGACATTCAGGAAGGCCGCGATCAGGATGAGATCGACCAGGAAGACCCGATGCTCATCGGCCGCAGTAACGTCGGTGACCTAATCAACATCCTGCGAACGCCACTTGTCGATATCGAAAGTGCCTTGTCGGGGGCCGGTCCCGCGCGGCCGGACAAAGTCACACCGGACACCAGCCCTATCGCTACCCCGTATCTGTTCAGTGGGTCGGAGGCGAATGCAGAGGCAAATCGTCGTGCTTCAACCGCGGAGGAAGCATGGTCGCATGCCCTCGGGTGATAGCCCTGCTTTTGTGTCATACCCAACACTGCATTCTCTCTTTAAAGGGCATGCACGACGATCTCCATTGGCTGATTCGTACGAGCCAATTTAATGATATTTTGTTTTGTTGAAATGCTTAATTATCTTAACACATTTATCTTAAATTACATCAAAGTTAATAACATTATGCTTCATTCTTTAATCTTGATTGCTTGAGTAAATTTGCCGCGATAAATTGTATACACTGGAATTCGTAAAGGCCGGAACTAACCACGTGAGCCAGTGATTCATTCTTCCTGAATGTTGTCATTTGTTTTCAAATTGAGCACGACTGTTTTATGGCTGAACATGCGACATATATATCAGTATTCAGTAGCATTTCAAGAATATTTAGGCAAAACGTGATTCCGCTGTGGTCTATCTTTTCTCCTTGTGTTTTTTAAGAATACCTAATTTAACAATGAAACAAAATAACCACGTTCGTCAACATATACAAACCGCAGTACTGTATGTGTGTTTGGTACGCCAATAAATGAGCGTATCCGCTTTATGGCCAGCATTTAGAACGTATCATAAAGGGCAGGAACTATTCGCATTCCCCCATCTGAGTGGTCAGGGTGCGATATTAGATAAGAAATACATGTCCACGACGTACAAACACACGATTAATTTTTGTTCAGGTTTAAACCATCACCCTCAAACACCCGGTGTAGGAGTTAGGGTAGTTTTGTGCGATACGACATGTCTTCAAGTAAGTAATCGGCCTATTGAGGCATCGTTGCTCAATCATCATCTGCCATGCTGATTGGTTCTGAAGTCCACACTGTCGTCATTGTTCGGTAATCTATGTTACACTCGAGAGGAGGCGGCACTGTGGCGAATTGTATCGTCGTTATTATTGAAAACCAAACCAACACCCACTTACATATAATGCGACACGGTGCTGGGGCTTTACTACTAGTTGCTTTGTGTTTAGTGCAAAGGAACGCAGTTACGGAGCGACACCAAAACACTCTGCGTGGTTGACTAGCAGACTGTTAGGATCAGCCATATACCAACAAAGCCTCGCACTTGAGGATTTCTGACAAAGAACACATATTTGTTAATGTATTTAGATCGAAACGCAACTACAGACTACAATACGTGTTGGGTCAAGGTTCAGAAAAAGAAAAGTTAAAGTTCGAACAGAGTAACACCTTCTTTGTAATAACAATTTTGAAACACCATATGAACGAAGATCATCGTTGCTCGTGGCTTTGTGAAATTTGTTAGGATCCAAAAATCGAATCTAGACGCACCAAATATGGAAA
>OZ023218.1:49272986-49292986 GCA_963995525.1 Escarpia spicata
CCAAAACTATTATCGTTTGAAAAACAATGTCACATTCTCACCTCAATAACTCGGCAACGGATGGGAGTAGAAAGATAGTTTTTCACCTAAATATAACCTGGGGTATATGTTCAATATAACAAAATAAAAGGAGGCCTCCAGATATTCCTGCAATTTTTCCTTTAATAACGAAATCCTGTTCTCGAACGTTTTGATATTTTTCTGCCAAAATAAACTAATTTTTATGTCTTTAAATTCCTACAGAAGAGGCAAATCTTTACGAATTTTGCTAAAGTTGTCTTTCCTGACAGAAAAGACCATGTTTTAATTAGGTCACCTTTGTCCTGTCCCAAGGATGCCCTTAATTGTGAGTTTCCACTGTTCATAATTATGTAGCACATATGACATTCAATGGGGGATCCGGGTTCGAATCCTCTTTCTGTCGTTTCGAAGCCACTGGACACTGGTGGAACTATGAATGATTAAGCTTGGCATGTGCAATAATTGTACGTGGCTAAATGCTTCCCGGTAAGTCGAGATGGTGTTCTAGTGAACACGTCTGTCAGGTTGTGAAGTAAGAAAATCGATTTGTGCGGACTTCAGTATTATATATCGCTTTATATTAGGATATACGTGCACACGCCCACCACGCACACAAATACGCAGGCACGCACACACGCACACACGCACACACGCACACACGCACACACGCACACACGCACACACACACACACACACTCACAAACTGTATAATGCATGTCAATTGGTATAGCGACACGTTAAGAACAGAGCAATTGAAAAAGATACCAAAATGGTCATGTCCGCGGACTTCAGTGAGATTTTATTAAAGTGTACGCTCTACTTCTCCAAGTCAGCAGGCATATTGTAGCTATAGTAGACTTTCCCTGGCTTCTCGTGCATGTCTTTGATCTCGTCTTGTTTCAGCGACGTTTTGTAGAAGCAAATCTGAAAGAAGCAACATTGTGAAAGTTGAGTCTAAATTTTTAATTATTTAGATTAAAATTTGAAAATGTCGGAACGGTATTGTAAATACAGTGATGGCATTTGGGCTGTATTTGCGATTTTATAGTTTAGTGATAAGCATTTACATTTGTGTCAACAATAATATACTACTTTCAGACGTTTTAGTTAACTTGATTGAAATCGTATTGAAAATATTGTCGATTCTCAGATAAAAAATAACTCGTCAATTGTGATGTCATCCACAAATATCTCTGATTTTCCTGATATCCTCTGTTACGAGTGTCTCAATTTTAACAAGTTTTATATGTCTTCAAATTTATATTATGTGGTATTTTCGAACAACTGTTTTCCAGTTTGATACAGCTCCGTTTGCTACTGCAGTTTATTTCATCTACTATAATGAGTGTAATAAAATATTATATTAATAGTAACAGTTATATATATATATATACATTGTGTATATATATATATAATTATAGTATAATAATAATAATATGTTACTAAGTCATTTAAATGGTAATACATGAACATGTCACAGAAAAGAGTATATATAACCAAATACGAGTGCATGGAAGCGCCCCTTGATTTGCACTATATTTGTACCTTACCTCGTCCATGTAACCCTTGAAGTATTCGACGCCATAGAGGCCACGAGTGACTCCGATCGTAATTGGGCAGTTTGGTACATCCAAGCGACCTGTGAACACAAAATAACAGGACCATTGTGACAGGAGGTGAACACAAATTACAGGCCCGTGGAGGGTGCGATGGGTACGAACGCACTTCCGCCCCACCGCCACGAAAGTGTTCTGCTTGAAGAAACAGAGTTCAACGCCAGAGCGGTTCAGTTGGAGGTTTGGGGAAAATTAAAAGAAGTGCAGGTGAAATGAATGAATGAATGAATGAAATTAAATTTATTAGACCAATAGACCAATAATTACAAATACATATTATAACTGAGCATATACAATAAGTCAGGAGACTCTCAATAAGGCATTTTAAAAAATCGCTTCCACGAGAGCCACCTTAAATAATAATTATATAATAATAATAATAATATGTTACTAAGTCATTTAAATGGTAATACATGAACATGTCACAGAAAAGAGTATATTAAAAATTGCGTCCAATAGCTGATATATACATGTGCACATATACGCATATAATGAGACATTACACAAAATCACAATATTCATCAACATACATTACAATAAATTGTAATTAATTATCTTCCACATATATAACTGTTAATAATAGTACAAGCATGATGATAGATAACTTTCAATAATGTTATATTAAAATATTTTAATATAGGTGGAGTTTAACACAATTAAAAAAAACACTCAACTTATCATTACTTTCTACACATTTGTGAATTGTTAATTGAAAATGATGTTTAGTTAAACCCATGTATCAGTAACACAAGCACTATGGTAACAAGTTTATAAATTATATGAGTTGCGAATATTACGTTGTAATCTATTCATAATTCCTGTTGTATTTATTCAGTTTGTTTAGTTTGAGACGGGCATAGCAACATATAAGTCTATGACTTCAGCTATGACCCTTCAGCAGCAGCAGCAGCAGCAGCAGCAGCACCACACCATACTGTGCATGTATTATGTTGTTGTTGTTGTTGAATAAACTTTCATTCATTCGTACGCTTAGACACTACGTACGGGTCTGGTCTGTTTACTAAAATAGTCCGTGATATGAAGGCTAAATGAAAGTCGTACATGTGTTGGCAAGCTATCAGGTGTAACAACCAAAGTCAGTTCTTTCAAGCATTTAAACAAATGTACCCACTGTTTTAATAAACCGACTATAGATAATATTTCGACAGCAAAGAATCGGATGTTTACAAGTTTACGGTCGTTAATGTCCGCGTCAGATGCCCCAAGAGTGATGCAAATAGTGCAAACGTGTCAATACTGTCATTCATCCAATCAATCACATAGACTATATTCTACGTTTGTCTTATACCACTTTTATTGCCAATGTAATTGTTTAGTACTTCGAAGTATTTTCCTATGAATTCTTAATACGATGTGACCTATAACGTACCTTCAAGTAAGCCGGCAAATTTCTCTTTCGCATCGACGAATATCTTCACATTACTCCCGTCCCATGATAACACCATATAGTGCCACTCGCCAGCGCTCACCTATCGAATAATAATATTTTAAATGCATTTTATTATGGGACGCTATTAACTGTCAACATTTACCTATTCGTACCGAACGTACGAAAGGCAAACCGCGTATTAATCATAAACATCTCGGTCGCATTTGAATTGTAAATTAAAGTTTGCAAACATCATTATCGTTGTTATGTCATATGTCATTTGCATGTACCATGTCACACCACCGATACATACCTATGATATGCACATGGTTTGCAATCTGGACAATTACCGAAATTTAAACATACAAATACAGAGGGAGTGGCGGTGTTTTACAACGAGATCGTTCTCTACGAATATATAAATGTCGATAACTGAGAATGATTTAATTATGAACACAACGATAATTCACATGCCTAAGCAACTTCCCGTTGTGTGCTTAATGACCCATAAGTGCGCCTTTGAGAGAGACAGTGAGTATCTAGCTGACCAACTAAAGATGTACGTCTGCATTATAAGGCAAATATATTAGTATTTACAACGTGTGAAATAATTGTTGTTATTAAGCAAAATGTTCAAATAAAATGGCAACTGACTGAGGCCGCGAATACCAAACGGAGGCTCCGACCTGCAAGGGTAATTAACTGGCCAAATCTTATTCATACAGAATTCAACTAATGTTTGCTGGATTTCTCGCCATTATTTAATATCTGATTGTCCAAAGCATCCACTGAAAGGAATGCCGTGGAAAATCCTTTTTAATGCATTTTCAACGTGAACCTACGATACATAATTTTATCGTTAATAATTAGCACTATCTCCGTGTATATCTTCATGTATGTCTTCGTCGTTGTTGTGTCTGTTGCTGTTGCTGTCATATTTAGCCTTCATCATCGTCATCATCGTCGTCGTCATCATCATCACCGTCATCGTCACCGTCACCGTCATCGTTACCGTCACCGTCACAGTCACCGTCATCTTCTTCACAGTCATCTTTATCATCGTCATCATCATCAACGTCGTCATCATCATCGCATCATCATCACCATGTCCGTAATCATAGTAACCATCATCATATTCTTCATCACCATCTTCAGCACTTCCTTACCTCCCCAACAATCTGTTCAGTAATGGTCCCACTGACGTTTTTGAAACCGGCTCTCACTGTGCCGTTGTTCGGTGACGTCACGACCATGGAGCTGAAGGACAAAAGGTCACACGCCATATCATCTCCACATGCCACACTATATCATCCAGAATTACGACATGCTATAATAACCTTTTAATTTTATATAGGTCTATCCCTAACAATTACATACGACTCGAGCACGTGTAATGTTTTAGAGTCTAGGACTCTGTGACGTGGTGTCGAAACCATCGATATTTTAGCATCGTTGTTGGAGTAATGAGAATATCACCATTATACTTTCCGTGCATATTGTCTGTGGCGAACACTATTAAATCCAAGTGGTATTTAACAATTACGAAATTAATTTATAATTGAAAAGTTACGAACACAGATACTTCATTTCTTCATCAGCAGCAGCAAACTTAACCATCCATTAAAGACGAAAATCACTCAACAAGTATCCTGTCCAAAATTTTATTTGGAAAGGTAGTGTTAGTGTTATAATCAGATGTATGTCACAATTGGTAAGAATAAATGACAACCTGGACACAACAAAAACTACCAAATGCCATCGCACAAACCTGTAGTCTTTGGTGGCACAGTCACCGTTCGACATAATCCCGACACTGCCCGTAGAGCCCGCCTCGCGCTTGAAGAAAAAGCTAATGGCGAATTGTTCATATCTGCCGTAGCTGCAGGCAAACCACTAACTTTGAGCAACAACAACCTTAGCTATGAGTAATGAAAATTAGATTACGATACGATAACTAATATAGTCATGTTCGTATTTACAACAAAACAATAATTGAAACGAACTCCTTAATTCATGCGTTTTTTACATAATTGTTTCGTATTAAAAAAGGTTAAGGTACGTTCAACGTTATTGATCTGACATCTGAACGTCTTGCGTCAGTCGATTTTCCACTTTTATTATTATACACCTATTTCTAGCATACTACTTCCAATTATGTTTTTAAATCAGATATGTTTTCTCGTCAGTTGTCGTTCTACATAGACACCAATGATGCATTTGCGTGAACACGGGCATAAGTTAGCTAAATACCCAATCACTCAATTAAACACCTACACTACGGTTACATACAAATAATTACTGTACCATCAAACTTGACTTCATTAGCATATCTTTGAAGTATGTTACGCACGATATTATATTACAATGTTAAAACAGTGTAGGCGACTGAACGAGTGAGTGCACAAACGCTTACCTTCCAGAAAAGTATGGCATTGCCAAAGAAGATGATCCGTTGAAGTATCCACATTTGCCCTTCACGCCACCATCAACGACCTTTACCTTCTTGGCGTGAACCCAGACGCCGTGCGTGGCGCTTAAACCGTTGTAGCCGTTGTCAAACGACAAACAAGTGACATCACGAATGAGCACTAAGAAAGATGAAATACAACCATGATTACCAGCTGCCACTCGTGATCGTGGAGTCACTGCGGCTCTCCACTCTATTGGTCAACAGTTGAGCGACCGGCAAACACATAACAACAAGAACAAGATGTTTATTTGACCCCAAATCAAATTACACAGTGTGCAGTATGCAAGTGTGAAAAGGGGCCAGATTCTCATATTAAGACAAATATGTCGCAATCGTAGGAGCCATTAATTATATAAAGAAAATAATTTGCCACTCGTATATAATTATTTATCTATTAATTATTTTTGACTTTAATGAGATGTATATTTTGTGTAAGTGTATCTAGGTATGCTTGTTTGTAGGATCTATAATATATAATTTATATATGCAATTATCTATATGATAGATAATTGTATATAAGTTTACACATTTTCAAATGTATCGCTAGTAGGTATTTCAAAGGTGAACACAGAAATTGGTGAATGAACCACTACACTCGAGAGAGATACTGTCACACTGCCCCCAAAGTCTGCATATTCCAGTGTGTCGCCAAAACGGTGTATGTGTGTAGAGTATGTGCATATTCCAGTGTGTCGCCAAAACGGTGTATGTGTGTAGAGTATGTGCATATTCCAGTGTGTCGTCAAAACGGTGTATGTGTGTAGAGTATGTGCATATTCCAGTGTGTCGCCAAAACGGTGTATGTGTGTAGAGTATGTGCATATTCCAGTGTGTCGTCAAAACGGTGTATGTGTGTAGAGTATGTGCATATTCCACTGTGTCGTCAAAACGGTGTATGTGTGTAGAGTATGTGCATATTCCAGTGTGTCGCCAAAACGGTGTATGTGTGTAGAGTATGTGCATATTCCAGTGTGTCGCCAAAACGGTGTATGTGTTTAGAGTATGTGCATATTCCAGTGTGTCGTCAAAACGGTGTATGTGTGTAGAGTATGTGCATATTCCAGTGTGTCGCCAAAACGGTGTATGTGTGTAGAGTATGTGCATATTCCAGTGTGTCGTCAAAACGGTGTATGTGTGTAGAGTATGTGCATATTCCACTGTCGTCAAAACGGTGTATGTGTGTAGAGTATGTGCATATTCCAGTGTGTCGCCAAAACGGTGTATGTGTGTAGAGTATGTGCATACTTCTGAACAGTTCCTTTATACGTGTACCGTTTGTAAGTTTATATGACGAGGAACACACACCGTTTGTTATAGAAGTCAATAGAAAAGGCTTTATAATAAAAAGAAACTGGATTGCAGTAGAAACGATTTCGTTACAAGTAGTATCCACCAATCTACATATATTAATATGCTAACTTTGAAGCAATGTAAGTGAATCTCCACCCAGGCGGCGAGATTCGCTCGCCTCTTTCTGTATATATATTGGCCTCCGACCTACACATTATTGGCGGTTTATTTGAACTAAAACACTTAGGTAGTTCTATAGTATTTTACATTTTTCAGCGAAGAAATTAAGTTGTCAGTCATTTCCCAGTCACTGTGGAGTTGTGTTAAAATTGTTAATCTGAACGTCAACATTTACCTTTTCATACCTGCACCACCTTATAATACTTCGAAACACTGGTCTTTACACCGCAAAACAGAAATATCGTTTTGAGAAAGAATTCCCCCTGTGTGTTATGAACGTTATACACACATCAGTATTATACTTGTTGCATTTCTGTTTTGATCCGCAATTCACAAGTAGAATAAATGTAACTACTATAATAAACAACAAAACCAACTCCCCACATATATGTAATTGTATAGGCGTGGCGGTAGTTCTGCGGAAATTCGCGCAGGGTTGTCTGGAAGGGTTCAAATCACCTAAATCATCTAAGCCTACTGCGTCTTCGAAATGTTGGCAATCTGAATCATCCTACGTTGCCTGTTTCTTTCGAAAGCGACACAACAGCAAAAATGCTTTCAGATAATAGGAAAACCCTTACGCTTGTTCAGGTCATAGTGTAAGCGCTGCTTTGTGTTGGCGGTAAAAGCGCAAAATAAGACAGCTCGTGATAATATTGAATCCATTGAGAGCTCGTTTGGAATTCGTATACTCAAACTATAAAATACATACACTAGCCTGATTAACAAAATGTAACAAGTGACATAGTAATTATTGTTAACAGTGTAATATTAACCGCTAAACGAACGAAAAATGTTTCGTGTTTAATCGCTACGAACGCCTAGAGACCCCTTTCACCCTAAACGTGACGTATACATGGAGCAATAGCCGTAGGAAAACTACATCGTAATAACTACTCATACTAACTGTGCGTGTGCGTGTGCGTGTGCGTTAGCGTGTGCGTGTGCGTGGTGTGGTGTGTGGTGGGTGTGTGCGGTGTGTGTGTATGGTGTGTGTGGTGTGTGTGGTGTTTATGCGTGGTGTGCGTGCGTGCGTATGTGCGCGTCCGTATGCACGAGCGTGTGTGAGTATCATTGACAAATACACTTTGGAGAAGTATGCTATAGATCATGTGACATTAGTTCACTAACTTAGTCCATAATTTCTAATGTCGTATATTCGTACTTTTATGTTTTGCGTTTTTGAACTGTATTTGTTCTATTAATCGTACAGTAAACTTAACAAATCTTTTAGAAGTGGAAATAGGTCAGTCAAATGTTGCGTTAATTCCAGTACAAATACAGGGGTGTACACCAATTTTCTTTGGTTCTTGGGGTTCCTCTGAACAGCCATCTCAGCAGACGTGACATGCAAGTTATTTATGCATCGACATATGAACAAAAGGATACCAGAACACGGTGAGGTCTGATAATTTAGCTGGACTTTTCAATATGTTTTCATCACTGATTCTTTATTCTAGAGTGACTTTGGTAGACATTAAATTACAGTGATGGATTCAAAAGTCAACTTTGGCTCAGGGGATCAGTGTCCGTTGTTATATGCATCTAAAAAGGGGGATGGCAACATACGTGGGTCAAACTCGAGCAGACATCCGCAGTCCCCGAAGGAGAAGACGGTGTTGGGGGGACAGGTCATCCGATGGGGGCCGTTCCAGAACATGTGTTTGTCGTCGTTATCTTTCTTCAGTGTACATTCAACTAGAAGGAGAACCCGGCGGTCAAGCACTCGACGTACACGCGCGCTCACACGCACACGCACACGCACACGCACACGCACACGCACAAACATACATGCACGCACACACACACACACACACACACACGCACGCACACACACACACACACACACACACACACACGTTATATATACTATGACTAGGTCGTACTAATACTAAGTTGAATGCAATAATAATAATAACTGGCATAAGTCGATGCTGTAGATACTTCATGTTTTAATATAATTTGTTTAATATTAGGTCAATAAGCTGAAGACTTATTACTATCAAATGTTCAAAAAGTTGAAAATTTCAATCACGAAATGATAAAATAGTAAATAACACATTAACATTCTAAACGTGGTCTTTTGGCCATATTGCGAGGTCAGCTATTTCAACCGCAAGGCATTTTGACAATCTCATTCGAGTGGTTGCCACATTTAAGAAACGTTGAACTTTCTACTAACAATAATATAACCCAAGGCTGATTGAGGGTTACGGAACTGACCACTCGCTTTCATACAACGGTTCCACGAGATTATAATCGCTTATGTGTGCAATATTAAAATTATGTACAATGACACCTTTCCATCAATATTATATATATTCAAAATTAACGCATGTGATAATATATGAGTCACTCATCTCTTCAACTAAGTCACGCTGTCTTAAATGAGAAACTTAGTCGGTTTTGATTTACTCTAATAAAACGTCCGATTCGTTGAATTGAGAAAACAAATAGGTTTGTGTAATGATCTCATCTGCGTCTTGTTCATCTGAGTGTCAAAAAGGTATGTTCTCACGACGCCCACTACGTGTACGTCATATCATATTCCTACAGGCTGGGGTCGGGTGAATGCAATACAATCATCAATGATATTCATCGTACGCATCTATCATGTCAGCGATACTTATATACACGTACAACTTAAATTAATGTCAGAGATTGTGGCAGATGATAAATTTAAAATAGAAATATACGTAAAATCTTATATTTAATATATGTGTCTAATTAATGTAACTTCATGTATTCTTCTATTGAATATATTTAACTTTATTCTATTTGTACGTATAATATTAAACGAGTAATAATGTTCTCAGGCGCTCAATTTTGAACTTAACGCTACTGTTACGACGGCAGCGACGACGTCCACACAAACTTTCCAAACATATCAGCCGAATACGAAATGACGAAAGGTCACGGGCCGCAATACTCACGATTTTGTTTGGTCTCCTGTTTGGTATTGTTGTCTTCTTTCGGTTTGACCTTTTCGCATCCTTCGAGCACCCGGGTGCAGCCAAGGGTGACACCACTCCAGAAGGTGCAGGGCGGGCAGCATTGCGGCACTGGTGGCACGGTCCACACTCCGTCCACCTTGTAGCAATGATAGAAGCAGGAACACCGGCACGGGTCGCTCACAAACCCCTGTATCCTGTCCTTGTTGGTAATCGCCTGCTCGCAGTCCTCTGCAAACCAAATACAGAAACTCATACCTTATACCACTGTATAAAACAATAGTAATAACAATAATAATTTAAAAAAATTTAAGCGTGAAGGTCATATCGCAAGATGGACATATACATATTAGAAAGAGTACAGAGGAGAGCGACTGAAATGAATCCAGAACTGAAAGATTTCAGTTACGAATCTCGACTAATAGAATATGGTTTAACAACACTAGACAGAAGACAGGACAAGAGACTATACATAAATCAGTTACACGTTTTCTGTTTCTGTTTCTGTTTCTGTTTCTGTTTGTTTACAGTGCAAAACCCCTACTGGGGCATTGCGCACTAGTATTTTTGGGATTGCTGGCTTCATATTATCTGGAATGGGATAAGGGTGTTTTGGGCTTGGACTGGGTTTGGGATGGGAAAGGGTGGGTGTTTGGGGGGGGCAGAGGGGAGAGGGCAGGGCTGTGTTGTCTATGGGAGGTACCTGAAGGGATCAGCTGTCAGGTCAATATCCTGCATTGCACCCTTGAAGGCGTCCAGGTTGTTGGGGATGAATGTGGTACAGGGAAGTCTGTTCCACTGTACTATTATTGTTCGGGGAAAGAAGCTGTAGGTGTAGTATTTGTGGGAGGTGGATATTTGTATTTGTGAGGGTGATTGGATCTTGTTTGGCGGTGTCCGGGCTCGAGGTATTGATTGGGATCGATGTCTATGAGACTGTTCGCGATTTTGTACATAAGGGAAAGCCTGGCCTCAGCTCTCCTCTGTTTTAGGGTTGGCCAGGAGGGGGCAGAGGCCAAGGTAGCCCCAAATACTTCCCAGCTATAGTTATGAACCACGAACCTTGCCCTGGTCCCACTCCGTACAGTTGATGTTTCAAAAGGTATGTGGGTCCCATACCGAGCAGCAATACTCGAGGTGAGGGCGGACCAGGCTCTGATAGGCATAGCTCTTGATGGACTGGGGAACAGACTTTAAGTTTCTCTTGATGAATCCAAGCTTGCTGTTTGCTTTACTGACTATCTTGTTGATGTGTGGGTTCCAGGAAAGGTTGTTTGATATGTCTATTCCGAGGGGTGTTGGTACTGGTATTTCTCTGAGTGTTGTGCCATGTAATATGTATGAGCTATTTGTGGGTAATTTTGATTTGGTGATGTGCATTACTTCACATTTGGAAGGGTTGAAGGCCATTTGCCAGTTTTGCTCCCACTCGATGAGTCTATCGAGGTCATGCTGTAGGTTGTCTTGGTCAGTCTGGTTATTGATTTTACGGTAGAGCATGGCATCGTCAGCGAAAAGTTTCAGGGAGGTTCCAGGAGAACTAAGGGTGGGCATGTCATTAATATAAAGAAGGAAAAGGAGAGGTCCAAGTACAGTTCCCTGTGGGACGCCAGAGCTCTTAATGATATATTATTCGTAGAAGTAGTTTTTTGGTTAAAAAGATAGAAGGACTAGAGGACATGAAACATTATTGAATGAACGCTATAGATTAGCGTTGCACCGTGATGCTAGGGAACATAACAGTGCACATGGGGTGGCCCGAGGTGACACCACTGCAATGCCCTTCGTATAATCATCATTCCAAGACATTTCGCAACGCTATGCATGTCTACACAACGAACAATGGTAGATGACCTTTCACGTAATACATATACACGGTAAGCGTGCTTTCGACAATAAATATTTACCCCATAAATATTAAGAAAATATCATGGAGTTAAAATCGAAACTACAACAAATTGCCTAAATGAGAAGACTAAGAATAACGCCTAGTTAAGCATGAACCTACTGATTGGATCGACTTTGTAGGGGCACTTGCACGGCACCTCCTTCTTCCAATTGCCTTCACATCGTTTGCCTTTGCCATGCCGCCTAGGATTCGTGCAGGTCCGCGTCATTGTCTGTTGCCAGGTGTAGAAGCAGATGTCGACATCGCTGTCGACGTCGGGAGGCCACGTTTTCGTCGGCCACCCCGCCCACATGGTGTTGTTGCTGTTAGTGTCGCGCTGCATACGACACCCGTAAGTCGGCCGATAGCCACTCCAACCGCCATCTGATGGCAAACAGATGCATTAATGCTGATAATAATAATAGTAATAATGATAATAAATAGTTTATACGAATACCAGTACATGAAGGTATACATTATGTCAATAGTATATGTGTGTGTGTGTGTGTGTGTGTGTGTGTGTGTGTGTGTGTGTGTGTGTGTGTGTGTGTGTGTGTGTGTGTGTGTGTGTGTGTGTGTGTGTGTGTGTGTGTGTGTGTGTGTGTGTGTGTGTGTGTGTGTTGTGTGTGTGTGTGTGGTAGTGTGTGTGTGTGTGTGTGTGTGTGTGTGTGTGTGTGTGTGTGTGTGTGTGTGTGTGTGTGTGTGTGTGTGTGTGTGTGTGTGTGTGTGTGTGTGTGTGTGTGTGTGTGTGTGTGTGTGTGTGTGTGTGTGTGTGTATACATACATATATATATGTATATATATATATATATACATGTATATATATAATGCATAATATATATATATATACACACACGCACGCACACTGTAGCCTATGAGATGATGTAAATCGTGCGTACAGCAATCATTACACCTGTATGTCTTATAAATCACTATGGCGCACAAGATAGTTGCATTGCTTTGCATATATTTTTTAGTAACATTTACTTCAATCTAGTAGATACTATCTTTTCGTAAAATTCACAACATCTAATCTCATGCCGGTAAACGAAGCAATAATGACATAGATATTGATTAGAACTAACTTGATATGTTAATCCTTGTTAAACATAACTTGATAAACACATTTCAACATGGGTTTCTAAAAGCGAGGTTATGCTTAACAAATATGTTATGTTTTTGGAAGATATCACTAAGTGGGTAGACAAGGGATCACCAGGTAATATCATCTACTTAGATTTTCAGAAAGCCTTCGACAAAGTGCCACATCTAAGATTACTGCTTAAATAAAGGACCATTGAATAATTAACTGGATAGAAAAATGGCTGTTTGACATAAGACAACGGGTAGTAGTTGATGGGGAGGCTTCAAACTGGAAATCAGTTTTGATTTGAGTGATGATATAACATGTAAGGTGTTGAAATTTGCGGATGATACAAAAGTGATTAGAAGGATTAAACGTGATTGATTGAGACAACATTTACAAAATGCTCTTGGCAGGTTGATCATGGGAACGGAGATGTATAATATACAATGGGAGTACTGTCCTAAGTATTACTGTACAAGAAAAGGACTTGGGTTAACAATTAGTGCTGATATGAAGGTTTCAGAGCAGTGCGGAATTACAGCTTCAAAGGGAAACCAAATCCTTGGATTAATTAGACGAAATATAGCGTATTAAGAAAAAGAACTAATAATACCGCTGTACAAAACAATAGTTAGACCTCATTTAGAATATTGTATACAAGCGTGGAAGCCATATCAAAAGAAGGACATAGATATGCCAGAAAGAAAATAGAGGAGAGCGACTAAAATGATACAAAACTGAGGGATCTTAGTTAGGAAATACACCTAAAAGGATGTGGTTTAACAACCCTGGAGCCAAGGAGATTGAGAGGAAATCAGACAGATGTGTTTAAAATATTGAATGGCTATGAAAATAATGATAGAAATATTTTTTCTCAGTTAAGAAAGATAGACAGACTAGAGGACATGAAGTTACATTAGAATATATATAAGAATGTTCTCATTTTCACAAAGGACTGTAAATGAATGGAACATATTACCTGCTGATTGTGTGGGTGCTAGTAGTGTGAATATGTTTAAAAATAAAATCGACACATACCTCAGACGGGCGGGATACACGTAAATCAGAAGTATTGGACTATCGATAAGCCAAAGGGCTTCCTTGTCCGCCTGCTATCTAGAGTTAATTCTCTGGGTGGCAATCTTGTTAAATGTTGTTAACTTGTTAAACTTGATATGTGTGACAACTGCATGTTGCGTTTGTTTTAGTGCACATTGTTTCTTAAATTTACAACCCGTAGTTGGAATAACATGAACGTGCTGGGTATTCTCGGACTGTGTTCTAATATTTTGTGAACGGTAAAGAATGTAGAACAATTCTTACCAACGTCTTTAACTGCAAGGCCGGCGCCTTGAATTGACGACAGGCACTGGCATACTAAAGCGACGACTACAAGCGACGCAGCGATCATCTTCTCTTCTCTTCGCTTCTACATCAGAAGAACATATGCTGTTATTGTTAATGTTTGTATGTTACGTACGTTCGAGCTTGAACACGGATAAGATACAATGTGCGTAAATACATACGGAAACACGCACGCCACGAACGAATGCATTATATAGATACTCCTGAGACAGGGTTAGAAAAAGCTATCTTAGATTTAAAGATATAACATTTAATTAACGATTTCATTGATCATAATATACATTGTGTCTATCAATTGATGGACATTTGTTATGTCTGGTTGTAGGTTGATTTCCAAATTACGATGGCTATATTATAATCGAACGTTTGATGTCATTCCTCTAATATACGCATGTCACCGTAAAACAATGCCGACGAGTGTCTCCGTTACATTGGACATTATATCAAATACCACTGCCTGTTATGCGCTTGCGTTGTGATGTACAGGCTGAAGAAAGGTGCGACTGAGAGAGTTAGAGACCAAGTTAGGTATCTGGCCTGCACACCTCCTCTCTCTCCACCCCATGAATTCAGGAGAAGATGATCGGGACAATTGACATGTGCCTTTCACTAAACCCCCGGTGGGTAATGTGACCGTTTTAGGCGGTAAGATATTGCATCACGTGTTGGTGGACGGGATTCGGGAGCATGTTATTTGACGAATAACTGGGACCGCGTCTTATCGACTGTATCCACATATTGAGCATTGTATAGGCTGCATCTTTCGAAATGTATCTGTCATGTCACCTTTTCTCAGGTTGTCTAGTAGCTCGCGGTGCTGCTCAGTGACCCTCCTAGCTAGTTTCTTGCTACGCCTGATAATGATGTCAGATCTCAACCCGTCAAAGCACGGAAGGCTAGAATTGTTTCCGATACTCTTTGGATTTAGGAAATTCGTTCAACAAGTACATGAATTGGGATGTATATCATATGTTTAACTGTGCCAGCCTTTTATCAAAGCTTTGTTCTAGGCATCCGACGGACGTGAGCCAGAAAACATGTCGGTCTCACGAGCCTGGACAACGACACTGTCAGCGCGACTTGGAATGCGGTGAAAGATTATCCTTGTGTTGGCCTCTTCGTGCCACTCCTCAAGTTTGGATGTGTCCTAATCTGGATTGGTTGAGTTCACTCTTTTCTCGTAGGGTACTATGATTGTTTTGTTATGTTGTTCTTGTGCAACAATTTGCTCCTAGAAAAACCTTTGCAAATATGCCTGTCAGCGTCAAATAACTTATTTTATTCAGGATTTCGGAATTGAAATTTCCTTTCCTCACATGGGAAAAGCTTCTCTCCAAAAATGTGTACAATAGTTCATATCATTTCTTCAAAAGCTCATACTCAATATCTTGATTGTAGGTTTCTTGTAGCAATGTTTTGCATGGTTGGAAATGCATCGCTGGAAAACATGTTGTAATAAAGTTGTGTAGTCATCGAGTTGTCCTTATCTTGGCGGTCCGTTTTCTGCCTTCCTGTTGTGGATTGGCTGTGGATTGATCTTCTTCTAGGCTAAGACTGTACATTTCCATGGTTTCCATGACAAGTTTGATCTGTTGTTCAAGGATGTGGATGTGTGATTATGCCAACAATGCCACCTCCCTCCTTCACTATCCTATTTAACCATTCGTGGCTCTGTTCCCGGTATACAAGGTTACACTGAAGGGCTGACATATACACCACCATTTTTGTTTGAATTACCGTAGCACTTCAGCTGGGTATTGGTGTATTTCGTTCACATAGAGTGTTCCATGCGGGCAAAATTTGTGTGTTCGTATCGCATCAAATGGCGGACCTTAGATTGAAATCCTTAGAGGTAGATCTCCCAATTTTCACACCTCTGGGTACGGGCGGATAGGAGAAGAGTTGCGACCATCTGCACGTAACGTTACAAGAAAGTGAAACTGACGTTGTCTTTGGACCGAATTCTTCCACCACGTCTCTGAACTCGTGTGATGAGCGTCTCGGTGTCCCCCTCAACTGCTTGGTCCTTGATCTGTGTTCTAAGCTGTGAATTATCTAAGCATCCATATTTCTTACAAATGTTCGGTCTACCACTGTATCGCTGTGTGACGCAGCTCATTAATCAACTGTTTAAGTAGAGGCTGTTGAAGCCGAAACGGTGATTATTCAGTGACGGTGAAGAAACACCACTACGTGTATGGTCGTGGTATTGAATATCAAGCAACATGAGGTGGTTTCTCGTTGACGATCTTGTATCTGTTCATGCATGCGCGTGCGTGCGTGTGTGCGTATTTAGTTACATGTGATGTGTACATGTGTGCGTGGGAATACCAATACAGCGTAGATATATTAAACAGTAGATTCGCCAACGATATTGGCAAACGGTGTGTCACTTCTCAAATGGTTGAGTGGGCGTGTATGTCAACGTTTTAATTGATGACCACTGGACATCATGAAGTTCATTAATAAAGACAAATGCACTTTCAGGTCATCCGTGATTATAATAAACTGAAGCGATTGGCGTCACCTAGCACCGTTGTGTGAACACAATGATGTTGTGATCAGTCCAATCAAGAATCAGTGTCCCGGTAACTTATGTTCCTTTAGACATGTGGGTTATTGTCAGGTGACATTAGTTACTGTTAATGTTATAATGTATAATTCTAAAATAATAGTCGTATTACTATTGTATTGACATGAGCGTAGACGCATAGGGTGAGCGTCTAATTCATGTCGCCAAGCAACTTAGTTGCTGGTGCATGCCAGAGGGCGCTACAGACACACGGGCGACATCGAACGGTTTATGACTGTTGCAAAAAGAAAGAAACAAAGTATTACGGCATTGCGTAAGAATTTCGTGTCACACGATCTGGGTTCATTCTAGCATATTAGTATTATAACACGTGTTGGATTACTCAACTCCTTCATGTAAGCTGCAACATATTTCTAAGCTTATAAGAATAAGAATAAATATATTATTATTTGCAACTTTTCAGTTGGATTGTACATACATTCACCATAAAAGCCCCAAATCACACACAAAGTGTCATACTGTTACAAGTTACAATACGACACAACATTATGTTACAATACTCATAAAACATGTTGTACTAAATAAAATAACGTATAACCAAAGATATTGTTAAGTAAATTACACAAAATCGCCCCGTGACGCAACTAACTCAGTATGAGGCGCTTTATATTAAAACGTGTACATTGCATTACTATCTTTCATTAAAAAAAGATACTTTAAATACACTAAAATTAAATCATATAGTTTTAATATTAAAATTGACTGTTGAGACATACACTAAAATCATTAAGTGTTATGGCAGTGTACTAAGCACCATGGAATTAATGAGTTTTTGTAGCAATTTGTGTTCGCCATTGGGACGGGTAACTCATTGAATGATCTTAGTGTATACGGCACATTTCGAATATTATGGTGCGGATATGCACTAATGTTATGTTGAAGCATACATATTTAGCAATCAGTCAGATTTTGATCATGCGCATTTGAATACGTTAGGAATTATGCCATTTTAAACGCATTTCTTACGTCGTTCTAATGTTGCAATACAGGAACTAAGTATTGTCATAATGCTCTGTCAGTATACAAATACAGGTTGCATTCCTCGAATTTGCTGTGTTTGTTATCTTCATTATTCTATATTTTATACAACTATTAAGTGTTCCAACATATCTATGCTTACGTATAATCACCTTATGTGCAGATAATGCGCTGGTACCAAAATAGAGAACATTATATGAGGCAGCTTCTGTTTTCAAACGGAAAGATCATGGGATTAGTTTAGTTCTTACTACATGATAAAGCTTTCAATGATTTTTGCCATATTCTTTAAATGCATGCATGCAGGACCACTGGCAGCGCAAGGGCCGTGTTGCCGCAATCAAACAAGAAATCTGACTTTACCAGTATCACAAACAATATGGATCTGCTTTCAACTTGGCCAGAAGATGATTGAGAATTATTACTAGTCCACCTTGTGGATATGTTAATCAGCTCAACTCTCTTAACTTTGAACTCCAATGGTAAGGTTGATCATCCGTTGTTTTCAGAAATTCAAAATCATCATTTGTAAAGTTTGAGGCGCCGTATTTCTTTGGGAACCTTTGTTGTGTAGGAAACACAATCGGAACTCAGAAGTTGCGGAGGCATGCGATGGACAATACAAACTTCTAGCATCTGGAAGCATTGGGACAGAAGTTGGTCAGATACTTCAATGAACTATCGAGTCAAACATATATAACAGACATCATACACTGTCCTACTGACACCGACGACCAATGGTGCAGCTCAGACAGAACTTCTCAAAACTGCGCAAGATTCAGCCATGGTGAAATTCAACGCCGAAATTCTCACAGTCGTTTTGGACAAACATTGAAGCTATCTACCGTAACTTGTGTGATCTGGCTTTCCGTTACTTGCTACCATTCCCATCAGGTGTGAGGCTTTGCTCTCCAATCTCCCATGCATCAAGGCAACATTTTGAAACAATTCGCAGGTGGAACATGACCTTCGATACGCTCTCGCTGTACGTACAAAATAAAGTGACTTGCCGATGCTATGCAGCATAACCCATTTAATTGAACTTATATTGGAAAAAATATACGTAATCTGCGTGTGCACCTGCTAAACAATAGACTTCAAGTAAAGGTATATCATCCCCAATCCCAGTTTTTAAAGTAAATTGTAGTTATTTTGGAACGAGTAGGATGAGGGGTCGTTTTGGACAAATTATGCGAAAAGGGGGTGATGGCGCAAACCATTGAAAACCACTGCTAGCTCGATACTAGTTAGAGTTGCTGTACGAGTAACACTAGCAGCTACAGTTACATTTAGGTTAGTTTTTTTGTATCACATTGCTAGGACCTGCTGGACTAATACCGATGAAAGCGTTAATGTACATGGGTATTGCATTACATTAGGAGAGCCGAAAAACAAACACACGAAATAAATAAATTGACTGTGCTGATAAAGCAAAATTATGTAATAGGATACAGGCATTTGTGAAATACTGACAACCGAAGGTCATTTGAAGTCCAAACGTACATTATCGTTACACCACTAATTATTATCTATTTTCTTTTTTTATACATATAAGTAACTGAGTATACCAACAACACAGGATATCAGCTGGGATCGAGGTGCAGATACATGGACGAAGTGGATTTCCTTTTTAGATTTTTTCTTTTTATCAATAACAGTTAGACGAATTCGGTTGAGAACAAAAAAGGAAGAACAAATACCAGAGGAAGAACAGTTAAAGCAACAAGAAGCCACTGTTTGAAACATTCCAAAACGTTTCACATGCAGTGCGAGTATTTACCAGCTAGAGATAAGGGTGACATTTGGACTGTTACGTACAATTACTAGTTATGTTGTGTCATTACTGTCACTGTATTCAAACCCGCCACCGCAATGAACCGATTATGCGCGATTATTAATAATTCGTTCATTTACGTTAACATTCAAAGACATCCGCTTTTGACGAAATCAACTACAGTTGTACGTCAATTGCAAATAAGAATTACACATGAAATGTAGGCAGACATCTATTAACAAAACTATAGTATTCAATAATCACATTTGAGAAAACAGTGCTTTTGTTGACGTTGTTTTAGGCGCATATCGCGTAAACTCAAAGGTGCTCTGTTCATGTGTAACCACGGCATAGTGGTATGGCCCTGAGACGAAGGCAATGACTGAAAACAACAGGA